>JAHLJT010007183.1:0-20262 GCA_031308135.1 Acheta domesticus
TTCTTAGAAATTTGAAGTAGTTAGGTTTCGAACGCCATACCTCTCGCATGCTAAGCGAGCGCTTTACTAATTGAGCTACGCCTCTCCTCTGCGGATTTTGAATATATTAGCCTTATTTATCACAACATTTGTGTTCTATTTAGAAAAATTCTTAGAAATTTGAAGTAGTTAGGTTTCGAACGCCATACCTCTCGCATGCTAAGCGAGCGCTTTACTAATTGAGCTACGCCTCTCCTCTGCGGATTTTGAATATATTAGCCTTATTTATCACAACATTTGTGTTCTATTTAGAAAAATTCTTAGAAATTTGAAGTAGTTAGGTTTCGAACGCCATACCTCTCGCATGCTAAGCGAGCGCTTTACTAATTGAGCTACGCCTCTCCTCTGCGGATTTTGAATATATTAGCCTTATTTATCACAACATTTGTGTTCTATTTAGAAAAATTCTTAGAAATTTGAAGTAGTTAGGTTTCGAACGCCATACCTCTCGCATGCTAAGCGAGCGCTTTACTAATTGAGCTACGCCTCTCCTCTGCGGATTTTGAATATATTAGCCTTATTTATCACAACATTTGTGTTCTATTTAGAAAAATTCTTAGAAATTTGAAGTAGTTAGGTTTCGAACGCCATACCTCTCGCATGCTAAGCGAGCGCTTTACTAATTGAGCTACGCCTCTCCTCTGCGGATTTTGAATATATTAGCCTTATTTATCACAACATTTGTGTTCTATTTAGAAAAATTCTTAGAAATTTGAAGTAGTTAGGTTTCGAACGCCATACCTCTCGCATGCTAAGCGAGCGCTTTACTAATTGAGCTACGCCTCTCCTCTGCGGATTTTGAATATATTAGCCTTATTTATCACAACATTTGTGTTCTATTTAGAAAAATTCTTAGAAATTTGAAGTAGTTAGGTTTCGAACGCCATACCTCTCGCATGCTAAGCGAGCGCTTTACTAATTGAGCTACGCCTCTCCTCTGCGGATTTTGAATATATTAGCCTTATTTATCACAACATTTGTGTTCTATTTAGAAAAATTCTTAGAAATTTGAAGTAGTTAGGTTTCGAACGCCATACCTCTCGCATGCTAAGCGAGCGCTTTACTAATTGAGCTACGCCTCTCCTCTGCGGATTTTGAATATATTAGCCTTATTTATCACAACATTTGTGTTCTATTTAGAAAAATTCTTAGAAATTTGAAGTAGTTAGGTTTCGAACGCCATACCTCTCGCATGCTAAGCGAGCGCTTTACTAATTGAGCTACGCCTCTCCTCTGCGGATTTTGAATATATTAGCCTTATTTATCACAACATTTGTGTTCTATTTAGAAAAATTCTTAGAAATTTGAAGTAGTTAGGTTTCGAACGCCATACCTCTCGCATGCTAAGCGAGCGCTTTACTAATTGAGCTACGCCTCTCCTCTGCGGATTTTGAATATATTAGCCTTATTTATCACAACATTTGTGTTCTATTTAGAAAAATTCTTAGAAATTTAAGTAGTTAGGTTTCGAACGCCATACCTCTCGCATGCTAAGCGAGCGCTTTACTAATTGAGCTACGCCTCTCCTCTGCGGATTTTGAATATATTAGCCTTATTTATCACAACATTTGTGTTCTATTTAGAAAAATTCTTAGAAATTTGAAGTAGTTAGGTTTCGAACGCCATACCTCTCGCATGCTAAGCGAGCGCTTTACTAATTGAGCTACGCCTCTCCTCTGCGGATTTTGAATATATTAGCCTTATTTATCACAACATTTGTGTTCTATTTAGAAAAATTCTTAGAAATTTGAAGTAGTTAGGTTTCGAACGCCATACCTCTCGCATGCTAAGCGAGCGCTTTACTAATTGAGCTACGCCTCTCCTCTGCGGATTTTGAATATATTAGCCTTATTTATCACAACATTTGTGTTCTATTTAGAAAAATTCTTAGAAATTTCAAGTAGTTAGGTTTCGAACGCCATACCTCTCGCATGCTAAGCGAGCGCTTTACTAATTGAGCTACGCCTCTCCTCTGCGGATTTTGAATATATTAGCCTTATTTATCACAACATTTGTGTTCTATTTAGAAAAATTCTTAGAAATTTCGAAGTAGTTAGGTTTCGAACGCCATACCTCTCGCATGCTAAGCGAGCGCTTTACTAATTGAGCTACGCCTCTCCTCTGCGGATTTTGAATATATTAGCCTTATTTATCACAACATTTGTGTTCTATTTAGAAAAATTCTTAGAAATTTGAAGTAGTTAGGTTTCGAACGCCATACCTCTCGCATGCTAAGCGAGCGCTTTACTAATTGAGCTACGCCTCTCCTCTGCGGATTTTGAATATATTAGCCTTATTTATCACAACATTTGTGTTCTATTTAGAAAAATTCTTAGAAATTTGAAGTAGTTAGGTTTCGAACGCCATACCTCTCGCATGCTAAGCGAGCGCTTTACTAATTGAGCTACGCCTCTCCTCTGCGGATTTTGAATATATTAGCCTTATTTATCACAACATTTGTGTTCTATTTAGAAAAATTCTTAGAAATTTCAAGTAGTTAGGTTTCGAACGCCATACCTCTCGCATGCTAAGCGAGCGCTTTACTAATTGAGCTACGCCTCTCCTCTGCGGATTTTGAATATATTAGCCTTATTTATCACAACATTTGTGTTCTATTTAGAAAAATTCTTAGAAATTTCAAGTAGTTAGGTTTCGAACGCCATACCTCTCGCATGCTAAGCGAGCGCTTTACTAATTGAGCTACGCCTCTCCTCTGCGGATTTTGAATATATTAGCCTTATTTATCACAACATTTGTGTTCTATTTAGAAAAATTCTTAGAAATTTCGAAGTAGTTAGGTTTCGAACGCCATACCTCTCGCATGCTAAGCGAGCGCTTTACTAATTGAGCTACGCCTCTCCTCTGCGGATTTTGAATATATTAGCCTTATTTATCACAACATTTGTGTTCTATTTAGAAAAATTCTTAGAAATTTCAAGTAGTTAGGTTTCGAACGCCATACCTCTCGCATGCTAAGCGAGCGCTTTACTAATTGAGCTACGCCTCTCCTCTGCGGATTTTGAATATATTAGCCTTATTTATCACAACATTTGTGTTCTATTTAGAAAAATTCTTAGAAATTTGAAGTAGTTAGGTTTCGAACGCCATACCTCTCGCATGCTAAGCGAGCGCTTTACTAATTGAGCTACGCCTCTCCTCTGCGGATTTTGAATATATTAGCCTTATTTATCACAACATTTGTGTTCTATTTAGAAAAATTCTTAGAAATTTGAAGTAGTTAGGTTTCGAACGCCATACCTCTCGCATGCTAAGCGAGCGCTTTACTAATTGAGCTACGCCTCTCCTCTGCGGATTTTGAATATATTAGCCTTATTTATCACAACATTTGTGTTCTATTTAGAAAAATTCTTAGAAATTTGAAGTAGTTAGGTTTCGAACGCCATACCTCTCGCATGCTAAGCGAGCGCTTTACTAATTGAGCTACGCCTCTCCTCTGCGGATTTTGAATATATTAGCCTTATTTATCACAACATTTGTGTTCTATTTAGAAAAATTCTTAGAAATTTCAAGTAGTTAGGTTTCGAACGCCATACCTCTCGCATGCTAAGCGAGCGCTTTACTAATTGAGCTACGCCTCTCCTCTGCGGATTTTGAATATATTAGCCTTATTTATCACAACATTTGTGTTCTATTTAGAAAAATTCTTAGAAATTTCAAGTAGTTAGGTTTCGAACGCCATACCTCTCGCATGCTAAGCGAGCGCTTTACTAATTGAGCTACGCCTCTCCTCTGCGGATTTTGAATATATTAGCCTTATTTATCACAACATTTGTGTTCTATTTAGAAAAATTCTTAGAAATTTCAAGTAGTTAGGTTTCGAACGCCATACCTCTCGCATGCTAAGCGAGCGCTTTACTAATTGAGCTACGCCTCTCCTCTGCGGATTTTGAATATATTAGCCTTATTTATCACAACATTTGTGTTCTATTTAGAAAAATTCTTAGAAATTTGAAGTAGTTAGGTTTCGAACGCCATACCTCTCGCATGCTAAGCGAGCGCTTTACTAATTGAGCTACGCCTCTCCTCTGCGGATTTTGAATATATTAGCCTTATTTATCACAACATTTGTGTTCTATTTAGAAAAATTCTTAGAAATTTAAGTAGTTAGGTTTCGAACGCCATACCTCTCGCATGCTAAGCGAGCGCTTTACTAATTGAGCTACGCCTCTCCTCTGCGGATTTTGAATATATTAGCCTTATTTATCACAACATTTGTGTTCTATTTAGAAAAATTCTTAGAAATTTCAAGTAGTTAGGTTTCGAACGCCATACCTCTCGCATGCTAAGCGAGCGCTTTACTAATTGAGCTACGCCTCTCCTCTGCGGATTTTGAATATATTAGCCTTATTTATCACAACATTTGTGTTCTATTTAGAAAAATTCTTAGAAATTTGAAGTAGTTAGGTTTCGAACGCCATACCTCTCGCATGCTAAGCGAGCGCTTTACTAATTGAGCTACGCCTCTCCTCTGCGGATTTTGAATATATTAGCCTTATTTATCACAACATTTGTGTTCTATTTAGAAAAATTCTTAGAAATTTGAAGTAGTTAGGTTTCGAACGCCATACCTCTCGCATGCTAAGCGAGCGCTTTACTAATTGAGCTACGCCTCTCCTCTGCGGATTTTGAATATATTAGCCTTATTTATCACAACATTTGTGTTCTATTTAGAAAAATTCTTAGAAATTTGAAGTAGTTAGGTTTCGAACGCCATACCTCTCGCATGCTAAGCGAGCGCTTTACTAATTGAGCTACGCCTCTCCTCTGCGGATTTTGAATATATTAGCCTTATTTATCACAACATTTGTGTTCTATTTAGAAAAATTCTTAGAAATTTGAAGTAGTTAGGTTTCGAACGCCATACCTCTCGCATGCTAAGCGAGCGCTTTACTAATTGAGCTACGCCTCTCCTCTGCGGATTTTGAATATATTAGCCTTATTTATCACAACATTTGTGTTCTATTTAGAAAAATTCTTAGAAATTTGAAGTAGTTAGGTTTCGAACGCCATACCTCTCGCATGCTAAGCGAGCGCTTTACTAATTGAGCTACGCCTCTCCTCTGCGGATTTTGAATATATTAGCCTTATTTATCACAACATTTGTGTTCTATTTAGAAAAATTCTTAGAAATTTGAAGTAGTTAGGTTATCGAACGCCATACCTCTCGCATGCTAAGCGAGCGCTTTACTAATTGAGCTACGCCTCTCCTCTGCGGATTTTGAATATATTAGCCTTATTTATCACAACATTTGTGTTCTATTTAGAAAAATTCTTAGAAATTTGAAGTAGTTAGGTTTCGAACGCCATACCTCTCGCATGCTAAGCGAGCGCTTTACTAATTGAGCTACGCCTCTCCTCTGCGGATTTTGAATATATTAGCCTTATTTATCACAACATTTGTGTTCTATTTAGAAAAATTCTTAGAAATTTGAAGTAGTTAGGTTTCGAACGCCATACCTCTCGCATGCTAAGCGAGCGCTTTACTAATTGAGCTACGCCTCTCCTCTGCGGATTTTGAATATATTAGCCTTATTTATCACAACATTTGTGTTCTATTTAGAAAAATTCTTAGAAATTTGCAAGTAGTTAGGTTTCGAACGCCATACCTCTCGCATGCTAAGCGAGCGCTTTACTAATTGAGCTACGCCTCTCCTCTGCGGATTTTGAATATATTAGCCTTATTTATCACAACATTTGTGTTCTATTTAGAAAAATTCTTAGAAATTTCAAGTAGTTAGGTTTCGAACGCCATACCTCTCGCATGCTAAGCGAGCGCTTTACTAATTGAGCTACGCCTCTCCTCTGCGGATTTTGAATATATTAGCCTTATTTATCACAACATTTGTGTTCTATTTAGAAAAATTCTTAGAAATTTAAGTAGTTAGGTTTCGAACGCCATACCTCTCGCATGCTAAGCGAGCGCTTTACTAATTGAGCTACGCCTCTCCTCTGCGGATTTTGAATATATTAGCCTTATTTATCACAACATTTGTGTTCTATTTAGAAAAATTCTTAGAAATTTGAAGTAGTTAGGTTTCGAACGCCATACCTCTCGCATGCTAAGCGAGCGCTTTACTAATTGAGCTACGCCTCTCCTCTGCGGATTTTGAATATATTAGCCTTATTTATCACAACATTTGTGTTCTATTTAGAAAAATTCTTAGAAATTTGAAGTAGTTAGGTTTCGAACGCCATACCTCTCGCATGCTAAGCGAGCGCTTTACTAATTGAGCTACGCCTCTCCTCTGCGGATTTTGAATATATTAGCCTTATTTATCACAACATTTGTGTTCTATTTAGAAAAATTCTTAGAAATTTCAAGTAGTTAGGTTTCGAACGCCATACCTCTCGCATGCTAAGCGAGCGCTTTACTAATTGAGCTACGCCTCTCCTCTGCGGATTTTGAATATATTAGCCTTATTTATCACAACATTTGTGTTCTATTTAGAAAAATTCTTAGAAATTTGAAGTAGTTAGGTTTCGAACGCCATACCTCTCGCATGCTAAGCGAGCGCTTTACTAATTGAGCTACGCCTCTCCTCTGCGGATTTTGAATATATTAGCCTTATTTATCACAACATTTGTGTTCTATTTAGAAAAATTCTTAGAAATTTGAAGTAGTTAGGTTTCGAACGCCATACCTCTCGCATGCTAAGCGAGCGCTTTACTAATTGAGCTACGCCTCTCCTCTGCGGATTTTGAATATATTAGCCTTATTTATCACAACATTTGTGTTCTATTTAGAAAAATTCTTAGAAATTTGAAGTAGTTAGGTTTCGAACGCCATACCTCTCGCATGCTAAGCGAGCGCTTTACTAATTGAGCTACGCCTCTCCTCTGCGGATTTTGAATATATTAGCCTTATTTATCACAACATTTGTGTTCTATTTAGAAAAATTCTTAGAAATTTGAAGTAGTTAGGTATTCGAACGCCATACCTCTCGCATGCTAAGCGAGCGCTTTACTAATTGAGCTACGCCTCTCCTCTGCGGATTTTGAATATATTAGCCTTATTTATCACAACATTTGTGTTCTATTTAGAAAAATTCTTAGAAATTTCAAGTAGTTAGGTTTCGAACGCCATACCTCTCGCATGCTAAGCGAGCGCTTTACTAATTGAGCTACGCCTCTCCTCTGCGGATTTTGAATATATTAGCCTTATTTATCACAACATTTGTGTTCTATTTAGAAAAATTCTTAGAAATTTCAAGTAGTTAGGTTTCGAACGCCATACCTCTCGCATGCTAAGCGAGCGCTTTACTAATTGAGCTACGCCTCTCCTCTGCGGATTTTGAATATATTAGCCTTATTTATCACAACATTTGTGTTCTATTTAGAAAAATTCTTAGAAATTTCAAGTAGTTAGGTTTCGAACGCCATACCTCTCGCATGCTAAGCGAGCGCTTTACTAATTGAGCTACGCCTCTCCTCTGCGGATTTTGAATATATTAGCCTTATTTATCACAACATTTGTGTTCTATTTAGAAAAATTCTTAGAAATTTCGAAGTAGTTAGGTTTCGAACGCCATACCTCTCGCATGCTAAGCGAGCGCTTTACTAATTGAGCTACGCCTCTCCTCTGCGGATTTTGAATATATTAGCCTTATTTATCACAACATTTGTGTTCTATTTAGAAAAATTCTTAGAAATTTGAAGTAGTTAGGTTTCGAACGCCATACCTCTCGCATGCTAAGCGAGCGCTTTACTAATTGAGCTACGCCTCTCCTCTGCGGATTTTGAATATATTAGCCTTATTTATCACAACATTTGTGTTCTATTTAGAAAAATTCTTAGAAATTTAAGTAGTTAGGTTTCGAACGCCATACCTCTCGCATGCTAAGCGAGCGCTTTACTAATTGAGCTACGCCTCTCCTCTGCGGATTTTGAATATATTAGCCTTATTTATCACAACATTTGTGTTCTATTTAGAAAAATTCTTAGAAATTTGAAGTAGTTAGGTTATCGAACGCCATACCTCTCGCATGCTAAGCGAGCGCTTTACTAATTGAGCTACGCCTCTCCTCTGCGGATTTTGAATATATTAGCCTTATTTATCACAACATTTGTGTTCTATTTAGAAAAATTCTTAGAAATTTGAAGTAGTTAGGTTTCGAACGCCATACCTCTCGCATGCTAAGCGAGCGCTTTACTAATTGAGCTACGCCTCTCCTCTGCGGATTTTGAATATATTAGCCTTATTTATCACAACATTTGTGTTCTATTTAGAAAAATTCTTAGAAATTTGAAGTAGTTAGGTTTCGAACGCCATACCTCTCGCATGCTAAGCGAGCGCTTTACTAATTGAGCTACGCCTCTCCTCTGCGGATTTTGAATATATTAGCCTTATTTATCACAACATTTGTGTTCTATTTAGAAAAATTCTTAGAAATTTGAAGTAGTTAGGTTTCGAACGCCATACCTCTCGCATGCTAAGCGAGCGCTTTACTAATTGAGCTACGCCTCTCCTCTGCGGATTTTGAATATATTAGCCTTATTTATCACAACATTTGTGTTCTATTTAGAAAAATTCTTAGAAATTTAAGTAGTTAGGTTTCGAACGCCATACCTCTCGCATGCTAAGCGAGCGCTTTACTAATTGAGCTACGCCTCTCCTCTGCGGATTTTGAATATATTAGCCTTATTTATCACAACATTTGTGTTCTATTTAGAAAAATTCTTAGAAATTTGAAGTAGTTAGGTTTCGAACGCCATACCTCTCGCATGCTAAGCGAGCGCTTTACTAATTGAGCTACGCCTCTCCTCTGCGGATTTTGAATATATTAGCCTTATTTATCACAACATTTGTGTTCTATTTAGAAAAATTCTTAGAAATTTGAAGTAGTTAGGTTTCGAACGCCATACCTCTCGCATGCTAAGCGAGCGCTTTACTAATTGAGCTACGCCTCTCCTCTGCGGATTTTGAATATATTAGCCTTATTTATCACAACATTTGTGTTCTATTTAGAAAAATTCTTAGAAATTTGAAGTAGTTAGGTTTCGAACGCCATACCTCTCGCATGCTAAGCGAGCGCTTTACTAATTGAGCTACGCCTCTCCTCTGCGGATTTTGAATATATTAGCCTTATTTATCACAACATTTGTGTTCTATTTAGAAAAATTCTTAGAAATTTGAAGTAGTTAGGTTTCGAACGCCATACCTCTCGCATGCTAAGCGAGCGCTTTACTAATTGAGCTACGCCTCTCCTCTGCGGATTTTGAATATATTAGCCTTATTTATCACAACATTTGTGTTCTATTTAGAAAAATTCTTAGAAATTTGAAGTAGTTAGGTTTCGAACGCCATACCTCTCGCATGCTAAGCGAGCGCTTTACTAATTGAGCTACGCCTCTCCTCTGCGGATTTTGAATATATTAGCCTTATTTATCACAACATTTGTGTTCTATTTAGAAAAATTCTTAGAAATTTGAAGTAGTTAGGTTTCGAACGCCATACCTCTCGCATGCTAAGCGAGCGCTTTACTAATTGAGCTACGCCTCTCCTCTGCGGATTTTGAATATATTAGCCTTATTTATCACAACATTTGTGTTCTATTTAGAAAAATTCTTAGAAATTTGAAGTAGTTAGGTTTCGAACGCCATACCTCTCGCATGCTAAGCGAGCGCTTTACTAATTGAGCTACGCCTCTCCTCTGCGGATTTTGAATATATTAGCCTTATTTATCACAACATTTGTGTTCTATTTAGAAAAATTCTTAGAAATTTGAAGTAGTTAGGTTTCGAACGCCATACCTCTCGCATGCTAAGCGAGCGCTTTACTAATTGAGCTACGCCTCTCCTCTGCGGATTTTGAATATATTAGCCTTATTTATCACAACATTTGTGTTCTATTTAGAAAAATTCTTAGAAATTTGAAGTAGTTAGGTTTCGAACGCCATACCTCTCGCATGCTAAGCGAGCGCTTTACTAATTGAGCTACGCCTCTCCTCTGCGGATTTTGAATATATTAGCCTTATTTATCACAACATTTGTGTTCTATTTAGAAAAATTCTTAGAAATTTCAAGTAGTTAGGTTTCGAACGCCATACCTCTCGCATGCTAAGCGAGCGCTTTACTAATTGAGCTACGCCTCTCCTCTGCGGATTTTGAATATATTAGCCTTATTTATCACAACATTTGTGTTCTATTTAGAAAAATTCTTAGAAATTTGAAGTAGTTAGGTTTCGAACGCCATACCTCTCGCATGCTAAGCGAGCGCTTTACTAATTGAGCTACGCCTCTCCTCTGCGGATTTTGAATATATTAGCCTTATTTATCACAACATTTGTGTTCTATTTAGAAAAATTCTTAGAAATTTGAAGTAGTTAGGTTTCGAACGCCATACCTCTCGCATGCTAAGCGAGCGCTTTACTAATTGAGCTACGCCTCTCCTCTGCGGATTTTGAATATATTAGCCTTATTTATCACAACATTTGTGTTCTATTTAGAAAAATTCTTAGAAATTTCAAGTAGTTAGGTTTCGAACGCCATACCTCTCGCATGCTAAGCGAGCGCTTTACTAATTGAGCTACGCCTCTCCTCTGCGGATTTTGAATATATTAGCCTTATTTATCACAACATTTGTGTTCTATTTAGAAAAATTCTTAGAAATTTCAAGTAGTTAGGTTTCGAACGCCATACCTCTCGCATGCTAAGCGAGCGCTTTACTAATTGAGCTACGCCTCTCCTCTGCGGATTTTGAATATATTAGCCTTATTTATCACAACATTTGTGTTCTATTTAGAAAAATTCTTAGAAATTTCAAGTAGTTAGGTTTCGAACGCCATACCTCTCGCATGCTAAGCGAGCGCTTTACTAATTGAGCTACGCCTCTCCTCTGCGGATTTTGAATATATTAGCCTTATTTATCACAACATTTGTGTTCTATTTAGAAAAATTCTTAGAAATTTCAAGTAGTTAGGTTTCGAACGCCATACCTCTCGCATGCTAAGCGAGCGCTTTACTAATTGAGCTACGCCTCTCCTCTGCGGATTTTGAATATATTAGCCTTATTTATCACAACATTTGTGTTCTATTTAGAAAAATTCTTAGAAATTTGAAGTAGTTAGGTTTCGAACGCCATACCTCTCGCATGCTAAGCGAGCGCTTTACTAATTGAGCTACGCCTCTCCTCTGCGGATTTTGAATATATTAGCCTTATTTATCACAACATTTGTGTTCTATTTAGAAAAATTCTTAGAAATTTGAAGTAGTTAGGTTTCGAACGCCATACCTCTCGCATGCTAAGCGAGCGCTTTACTAATTGAGCTACGCCTCTCCTCTGCGGATTTTGAATATATTAGCCTTATTTATCACAACATTTGTGTTCTATTTAGAAAAATTCTTAGAAATTTCAAGTAGTTAGGTTTCGAACGCCATACCTCTCGCATGCTAAGCGAGCGCTTTACTAATTGAGCTACGCCTCTCCTCTGCGGATTTTGAATATATTAGCCTTATTTATCACAACATTTGTGTTCTATTTAGAAAAATTCTTAGAAATTTGAAGTAGTTAGGTTTCGAACGCCATACCTCTCGCATGCTAAGCGAGCGCTTTACTAATTGAGCTACGCCTCTCCTCTGCGGATTTTGAATATATTAGCCTTATTTATCACAACATTTGTGTTCTATTTAGAAAAATTCTTAGAAATTTCAAGTAGTTAGGTTTCGAACGCCATACCTCTCGCATGCTAAGCGAGCGCTTTACTAATTGAGCTACGCCTCTCCTCTGCGGATTTTGAATATATTAGCCTTATTTATCACAACATTTGTGTTCTATTTAGAAAAATTCTTAGAAATTTGAAGTAGTTAGGTTTCGAACGCCATACCTCTCGCATGCTAAGCGAGCGCTTTACTAATTGAGCTACGCCTCTCCTCTGCGGATTTTGAATATATTAGCCTTATTTATCACAACATTTGTGTTCTATTTAGAAAAATTCTTAGAAATTTGAAGTAGTTAGGTTTCGAACGCCATACCTCTCGCATGCTAAGCGAGCGCTTTACTAATTGAGCTACGCCTCTCCTCTGCGGATTTTGAATATATTAGCCTTATTTATCACAACATTTGTGTTCTATTTAGAAAAATTCTTAGAAATTTGAAGTAGTTAGGTTTCGAACGCCATACCTCTCGCATGCTAAGCGAGCGCTTTACTAATTGAGCTACGCCTCTCCTCTGCGGATTTTGAATATATTAGCCTTATTTATCACAACATTTGTGTTCTATTTAGAAAAATTCTTAGAAATTTGAAGTAGTTAGGTTTCGAACGCCATACCTCTCGCATGCTAAGCGAGCGCTTTACTAATTGAGCTACGCCTCTCCTCTGCGGATTTTGAATATATTAGCCTTATTTATCACAACATTTGTGTTCTATTTAGAAAAATTCTTAGAAATTTCAAGTAGTTAGGTTTCGAACGCCATACCTCTCGCATGCTAAGCGAGCGCTTTACTAATTGAGCTACGCCTCTCCTCTGCGGATTTTGAATATATTAGCCTTATTTATCACAACATTTGTGTTCTATTTAGAAAAATTCTTAGAAATTTGAAGTAGTTAGGTTTCGAACGCCATACCTCTCGCATGCTAAGCGAGCGCTTTACTAATTGAGCTACGCCTCTCCTCTGCGGATTTTGAATATATTAGCCTTATTTATCACAACATTTGTGTTCTATTTAGAAAAATTCTTAGAAATTTGAAGTAGTTAGGTTTCGAACGCCATACCTCTCGCATGCTAAGCGAGCGCTTTACTAATTGAGCTACGCCTCTCCTCTGCGGATTTTGAATATATTAGCCTTATTTATCACAACATTTGTGTTCTATTTAGAAAAATTCTTAGAAATTTCAAGTAGTTAGGTTTCGAACGCCATACCTCTCGCATGCTAAGCGAGCGCTTTACTAATTGAGCTACGCCTCTCCTCTGCGGATTTTGAATATATTAGCCTTATTTATCACAACATTTGTGTTCTATTTAGAAAAATTCTTAGAAATTTCAAGTAGTTAGGTTTCGAACGCCATACCTCTCGCATGCTAAGCGAGCGCTTTACTAATTGAGCTACGCCTCTCCTCTGCGGATTTTGAATATATTAGCCTTATTTATCACAACATTTGTGTTCTATTTAGAAAAATTCTTAGAAATTTGAAGTAGTTAGGTTTCGAACGCCATACCTCTCGCATGCTAAGCGAGCGCTTTACTAATTGAGCTACGCCTCTCCTCTGCGGATTTTGAATATATTAGCCTTATTTATCACAACATTTGTGTTCTATTTAGAAAAATTCTTAGAAATTTGAAGTAGTTAGGTTTCGAACGCCATACCTCTCGCATGCTAAGCGAGCGCTTTACTAATTGAGCTACGCCTCTCCTCTGCGGATTTTGAATATATTAGCCTTATTTATCACAACATTTGTGTTCTATTTAGAAAAATTCTTAGAAATTTCAAGTAGTTAGGTTTCGAACGCCATACCTCTCGCATGCTAAGCGAGCGCTTTACTAATTGAGCTACGCCTCTCCTCTGCGGATTTTGAATATATTAGCCTTATTTATCACAACATTTGTGTTCTATTTAGAAAAATTCTTAGAAATTTGAAGTAGTTAGGTTTCGAACGCCATACCTCTCGCATGCTAAGCGAGCGCTTTACTAATTGAGCTACGCCTCTCCTCTGCGGATTTTGAATATATTAGCCTTATTTATCACAACATTTGTGTTCTATTTAGAAAAATTCTTAGAAATTTCAAGTAGTTAGGTTTCGAACGCCATACCTCTCGCATGCTAAGCGAGCGCTTTACTAATTGAGCTACGCCTCTCCTCTGCGGATTTTGAATATATTAGCCTTATTTATCACAACATTTGTGTTCTATTTAGAAAAATTCTTAGAAATTTCAAGTAGTTAGGTTTCGAACGCCATACCTCTCGCATGCTAAGCGAGCGCTTTACTAATTGAGCTACGCCTCTCCTCTGCGGATTTTGAATATATTAGCCTTATTTATCACAACATTTGTGTTCTATTTAGAAAAATTCTTAGAAATTTGAAGTAGTTAGGTTTCGAACGCCATACCTCTCGCATGCTAAGCGAGCGCTTTACTAATTGAGCTACGCCTCTCCTCTGCGGATTTTGAATATATTAGCCTTATTTATCACAACATTTGTGTTCTATTTAGAAAAATTCTTAGAAATTTCAAGTAGTTAGGTTTCGAACGCCATACCTCTCGCATGCTAAGCGAGCGCTTTACTAATTGAGCTACGCCTCTCCTCTGCGGATTTTGAATATATTAGCCTTATTTATCACAACATTTGTGTTCTATTTAGAAAAATTCTTAGAAATTTGAAGTAGTTAGGTTTCGAACGCCATACCTCTCGCATGCTAAGCGAGCGCTTTACTAATTGAGCTACGCCTCTCCTCTGCGGATTTTGAATATATTAGCCTTATTTATCACAACATTTGTGTTCTATTTAGAAAAATTCTTAGAAATTTGAAGTAGTTAGGTTTCGAACGCCATACCTCTCGCATGCTAAGCGAGCGCTTTACTAATTGAGCTACGCCTCTCCTCTGCGGATTTTGAATATATTAGCCTTATTTATCACAACATTTGTGTTCTATTTAGAAAAATTCTTAGAAATTTCAAGTAGTTAGGTTTCGAACGCCATACCTCTCGCATGCTAAGCGAGCGCTTTACTAATTGAGCTACGCCTCTCCTCTGCGGATTTTGAATATATTAGCCTTATTTATCACAACATTTGTGTTCTATTTAGAAAAATTCTTAGAAATTTCAAGTAGTTAGGTTTCGAACGCCATACCTCTCGCATGCTAAGCGAGCGCTTTACTAATTGAGCTACGCCTCTCCTCTGCGGATTTTGAATATATTAGCCTTATTTATCACAACATTTGTGTTCTATTTAGAAAAATTCTTAGAAATTTCAAGTAGTTAGGTTTCGAACGCCATACCTCTCGCATGCTAAGCGAGCGCTTTACTAATTGAGCTACGCCTCTCCTCTGCGGATTTTGAATATATTAGCCTTATTTATCACAACATTTGTGTTCTATTTAGAAAAATTCTTAGAAATTTCAAGTAGTTAGGTTTCGAACGCCATACCTCTCGCATGCTAAGCGAGCGCTTTACTAATTGAGCTACGCCTCTCCTCTGCGGATTTTGAATATATTAGCCTTATTTATCACAACATTTGTGTTCTATTTAGAAAAATTCTTAGAAATTTGAAGTAGTTAGGTTTCGAACGCCATACCTCTCGCATGCTAAGCGAGCGCTTTACTAATTGAGCTACGCCTCTCCTCTGCGGATTTTGAATATATTAGCCTTATTTATCACAACATTTGTGTTCTATTTAGAAAAATTCTTAGAAATTTGAAGTAGTTAGGTTTCGAACGCCATACCTCTCGCATGCTAAGCGAGCGCTTTACTAATTGAGCTACGCCTCTCCTCTGCGGATTTTGAATATATTAGCCTTATTTATCACAACATTTGTGTTCTATTTAGAAAAATTCTTAGAAATTTGAAGTAGTTAGGTTTCGAACGCCATACCTCTCGCATGCTAAGCGAGCGCTTTACTAATTGAGCTACGCCTCTCCTCTGCGGATTTTGAATATATTAGCCTTATTTATCACAACATTTGTGTTCTATTTAGAAAAATTCTTAGAAATTTCAAGTAGTTAGGTTTCGAACGCCATACCTCTCGCATGCTAAGCGAGCGCTTTACTAATTGAGCTACGCCTCTCCTCTGCGGATTTTGAATATATTAGCCTTATTTATCACAACATTTGTGTTCTTATGCTTAGAATGCTTAGAAATTTGGAGGAGTTGGGTTTCGAACGCCATTCCAATTGATTGCCAAGCGAGCGTTTTACTAATTGCGCTACGCTCCCACATGGCAGATACCGACGGTATAAAACCTATATATCACAATATTTGTGTCCTTATTAAAAAAATGTTTAGAAATTTGAAGGAGTTGGCTTTCGAAAGCCATACCCATTGATTTCTAAGCTAGCGCTTTACTAATTGCGCTACAGTTCCATTTGGCAGATTCCGATGGTATGAAACTTATATATCACAATATTTGTGTTCCTTTCAGAAAATGCTTAGAGATTTGGAGGAGGAGGGTTTCGAACGCCATACACATTGATTGCCAAGCGAGCGCTCTACTAATTGCGCTACGCTTCCACTCGGCGGATTCCGATGGTACGAAACTTATATATCACAATATTATTGTTCTTATTAGAAAAATGCTTAGAAAATTGGAAGGAATTGTGTTTCGAACACCATACACATTGATTGCCAAGCGAGCGCTTTACTAATTACGCTACGCCTCCCCTTTGGCAGATTCCGATGATCTGAAATTTACATATCACAATATTTGTGTTCTTATCAGAAAAAATGCTTAGATATTTGAAGGAGTTGGGTTTCAAACGCCAAATGCCATTGATTGCTAAGCAAGCGTTTAATAATTGCGTTACGCTTCCACTTTGGCAGATTCCGATGGTATGAAACTTTATATCACAATATTATTGTTCTTATTAGAAAAATGCTTAGAAATTCGAAGGAGTTAGGTTTTGAACCCCATACACATTGATTGCCAAGCGAGCGCTTTACTAATTACGCTACGCTCCACTTCGCAGATTCCGATGGTATGAAACTTATATATCACAATATTTGTGTTCTTATTTGAAAAAATGCTTAGAAATATTAAGGATTTGAGTTTCAAACGCCATACCTAATTGATTGCTAAGCGAGCGCTCTTCTAACTGCCCTACGTTTCTACTTTGCAGATTCCGCTGGTATGAAACTTATATATCACAATATTTGTGTTCTTATTAGAAAAATTCTTAGAAATTTGAAGGAGTGGGCTTTCGACGCCAAACCCATTGATTGCCAAGCAAACGCTTTAGTAATTGCGCTCTGCTCCCACTTGGCAGATTCCGATGGAATGAAACTTATATATCAGAATATTCGTGTCTTATTAGAAAAAATGCGTAGAAATTTGAAGGTGTTGGGTTTCGAACGCCATAAATTTGGATTGCTAAGCGAGCGCTTTACTAATTTCGATACGCTTCCACTTGGCAGATTCCGATGTTTATGAAACTAATATATCACAATATTTGTGTTCTTATTAGAAAAATTTTAAATATTTGGAGGAGTTGGGTTTAGAACGCCATAACCGATGATTGCCAAGCGAGCGTTTACTAATTGCGCAACGCTTCCACTTGGCAGATTCCGAATGTATGAAACTTATATATCACAATATTGGTGTTCTTATTAGAAAAATGCTTAGAAATTTGGAGAAGTTGGGTTTCGAACGCCATACACTTTGTTTGCTAAGCAAGCGCTTTATTAAATGCGCTACGCTTCCACTTGGCAGATTCCAATGATATGAAACTTATATATCACAATATTTGTGTCCTTAAAAGAAAAAATGCTTAGAAATTTAGAGGAGTTGGGTTTCGAACGCAATTCCTATTTATTGCCAAGCGAGCGCTTTACTAATTGCGCTACGCTCCCACTTGGCAGACACCGACGGTATGAAACTTATATATCACAATATTTGTGTTCTTATTAGAAAAAATGCTTAGAAAATTGAAGGAGTTGGGTTTTTAAAGCCATACCCATTGATTGCTAAGCGAGCGCTTTACTAATTGCGCTACGCCTCCACTTTGGCAGATTCCGATGGTATGAAACTTATCTATTACAATATTTGCGTTCTTATTAGAAAACCGCTTAGAAATTTGAAGGAGTAGGTTTCGAACGCCATTCCCATTGATTGCCAAGGCGAGCGGTTTACTAATTGCATTACGCTTCCACTTGGCAGATACCGACTGTATGAAACTGATATATATCACAATATTTGTGTTCTTATCAAAAAAACGCCTAGAAAATTGAAGGAGTTTGGTTTTCAAATGCCATACGCATTGATTGGTAAGCGAGCGCTCTACTAATTGCGCTACGCTCCCACTAGGCAGATTCCGATGTTATCAAACTTATATATCACTATATTTGTGTTCTTATTAGAAAAATGCTTAATAAATTGAAGGAGTGGGTTTCGATCGCCAAACCCATTTATAGCCAAGTAAACGTTTAAGTAATTGCGCTATACTTCCACTTGGCACAATCCGACGGAATGAAACTTATATATCACAATATTTGTGCCATTATAAGAAAAAATGTTTAAAAAATCTGAAGGAGTTGGGTTTCGAACGCCATACCCATGGATTGCTAAGCGAGCGCTTTACTAATTGCGCTACGCTTCCACTTGGCAGATTTCGATAGTATGAAATTTATATATATCAATATTTGTGTTCTTATTAAAAAAAATGCTTAGAAACTTGAAGGAGTTTTGTTTCGAACACCATACACATTGATTGCTAAGCGAGTGCTTCACTAACTAGCGCTACTGCTTCTACATTGGCAGATTCCGATGAGTATGAAAAACTTATATATCACAATATTTGTGTTCTTATTAGAAAAAGAATGCTTAGGAAATTGAACGGAGTTGGGTTTCGAATTGCCTATAGCACATTGGATTGCTAAGCGGAGCGGTCCTTAAGCTAATTAGCGCTAACGACTTAACCATTGGTCAGATTGGTTCATGGTATGAAACTTAGAATATCACAATATTTGTGTTCTTATTAGAAAAAATGCTTAGAAATTGAGGAGTTGGTTTCGAACGCCATACCCATTGATTGCTAAGCGAGCGCCTTAGTAATTGCGCTACGCTTCTACTTTGCAGATTCCGATGGTATGAACTTATATATCACAATATTTGTGTTCTTATTAGAAAAATAGCTTAGAAATTTGAAGGAGGTTGGGTTTCGAACGCCATACCCATTGATTGCTAAGCCGAGCGCCTTAGTAATTGCGCTACGCTTCTACTTGGCAGATTCCGATGTTATGAAACTTATATATAACAATATTTGTGTTCTTATTAGAAAAAATGCTTATAAATTTGGAGGAGTTGCGTTTCGAACGCCCTACACATTGATTGCCAAGCGAGCGCTTTACTAATTGCGCTACGCTTCTACTTGGCAGATACCGACGATATGAAACATATTATCACAATATTTGTGTTCTGATTAGAAAAATGCTTAGAAATTTGAAGGAGTAGGGTTTCGAACGCCATACACATTGATTGCTAAGCGAGAGCTTTACTAATTGCGCTACGCTTCCATTTTGCAAATTCCGATGGTATGAAGCTTATATATCACAATATTTGTGTTCCTTATAGAAAAATGCTTAGAAAATTGGAGGAGGTGGATTTTGAACGCCATACACATTGATTGCTAAGCGAGCTCTTTACTAATTGGGCTATGCTTCCACTTCGAAGATTTTGATGTGTAAAAACCTATATATCACAATAATTGTGTGCTTATTGGAAAATGCTTAGAAATTTGGAGGAGTTGGGTTTCGAACGCCATACCCATTGATTGTGAAGCGAGTGCTTTACTAATTGCGCTACGCTTCCACTTGGGAGATTCCGATGGTACGAAACTTATATATCACAATATTTTAGGTCTTATTAGAGAAATGCTTAGAAATTTGAAGGAGTTGGGTTTCGAACGTAATACCCTTTGATTGCCAAGCGAGCGCTTTACTAATTGCGCTACGCTTCTAATTCGCCGATTCCGATGGAATAAAACCTATATATCACTATATTTGTGTTCTTATTAGAAAAAATGCTTAGAAATTTGAAGGAGTTGGGTTTCGAACTCCATACCCATCAATTGCCAAGCGAGCGCTTTACTAATTGCGCTACGCTTCCCCTTGGCAGATTCCGTTAGTCTGAAACATATATCACAATATTTGTGTTCTTATTAGATAACTGCTTAGATACTTGAAGAAGTTGGGTTTCAAACGCCATACCAATTTATTGCTAAGAGAGCTCTTTACTAATTTTGCTACCCTTCCACTTTGGCAGATTCTGATGGTATAAAACATATATATCACAATATATGTGTGCTAATTAGAGAAACGCTTAGAAATTTGAAGGATATCAGGTTCAAACGCCATACACATTGATTGCTAAGCGAGCGCTCTACTAATTGCGCTACGCTACAAATTGGCAGATTCCGATGGTATGAAACTTATATATCACAATATTGTGTTCTTATTAGAAAATATGCTTAGAAATTTGAAGGAGTTGGGTTTCGAACGCCATGCACATTGATTGCCAAGCGAGCGCTATACTAATTGCGCTACGCTTCCACTTGGTAGATT
>JAHLJT010007184.1:0-15655 GCA_031308135.1 Acheta domesticus
CCACCCAAGGTTCGTTATCGAGCCACACGGTGGCGTCGATTGTCAACCACAGCGTCGAGCTCCGGCGGCGTGGGTGTGCGCCGAAGTCAACGAGGGCGGCCCGGGCCTAGCTCAGTCGGCCAACTTTGTCACCTGCTTAGAATCTAACTCGGATGGAAGGAGTCGTAAGGCGTTTGCTAACTACAGAAACAATTCAGTGGTTGGTAAAGCAAATAAAAAGGTTTATTCCCGCCTAATAATAGGCCGGGGAAGTTACAGTGATTCAAAGAGTTAAGAAAGGCCCTACCTGATGAGCTCAGTTAGAAACGAAAAAAAAATGAGATAAAACTTAAATCTAAAAAAAAAGAAAGAACGAGAATTACAATTAAATTCCTTTACAGGCCCCAACAAACTCTAGGCCATTCGCCTTCTGGCTGACAATAATGAGGAAACAAGTGCCTAAGCGCGGCACAGCAATGCACAATAGTTCTTTGGCGGTCGTTGACCGAAGTTTATGCCTGAATGGGGCGGCGTGTAGGCGGCCCTCGGCGTCGGCGGCGGGGGTCGCGGCTTCTCTCCGTCTGGGTCGGCGGCTGAGATGGCCCTGCCAGGCCGAGAAACGTCCTTCCACAGTAGCTACCAAAGGAGCGGCGGCGGCGACAGCGGCTGCGGCGGTGACGGCGGCGGCGGCGACGGTCAGCTGGCCCGGATCGTGAATGATCGCGAATTCCGTTCACACAAATTAGCAGTTCTCACGGAAAGTTCTCTGGAGTTATCACGATCACGAATCTCGGAGAAAACTAGTCACCGGTCACTGCCCACGGCAGAGCTCAGTGTCCACGAACTAAGTCCCAAAATAATAATTCTCCCTCGAACGCGGCGCCGGAGCTATCGCTTACTCCGCGGCGCTCGCCACCCAAGACAAGTCGAGTACACGTAGCCCTCGAACGCGGCGCCGGAGCTGTTACTCGCTCCGCGGCGCTCGCCCCCCCCAGCTCAATCGAACAAGAAGAAGTGATCTCTCCCCTACGCCGCTAGCGTGGAGGTCTCCTCGTTCCGCCACCCCGAAAATTCAAAAGTGCCCCAAAATCGCTCCCACCCCACGGAATTTTGCCCCTGATTGGCTAAGTGCTACTACGCCGTAATTTTGTCCTCGGCCAATCAGGTCCGGTGATTCTAGGAATTTTCCGTAGCCCTATCTCTGTCTGGAAAACGCTCTCCGTCTGACTTCGGAAGTAGGTCAGTAAAGGGTACGCGGAATGTCCGTTGGGACCCCTGGAGAAAACTGCGAAGGACGGCCTGGGTACTTAGTGCGCATGATACCCGGAACGGCGGGATCAGCACACGTCTCTAATCTCTTCTTCGGCGCCCGGGTGCGTGACGGGATGAGGGTCGACTCGCGGACGATGGCCATAAACTTTAGAGGAGCGCGTGCTGTCATCCCTTCCATTAGCGGAGGGGGCGCGCCGACCCGGCTGGCGGCGGCGGGAGGTGGACGCCTCACATCGACAGTTATTTGTGAAATTTAAAAAGTATTAAAAATAGCGTACCGCTACATTGGCCCTCCCCTCCGAATAGAGAAAAAAAATTGGGGCTTTGAAAAATTGAGATTTGGAAATGAGAATTTTTTTTCTCGTCGTGATGAAATTTCAAAAAAATAACATGGCGATGCCTAACATTAAAATCATTCTACAGTAACTAAGAAAATTGCAACTACTACTAGATCTTAATTCTAATTAACCCTACAAAATTTAACAAAGAAGAACATGAACTGTACCGCGAGCCCAAGGTACTCCGAATCGTGTGCAGAGGTTGTCAGTGACTTCTACTCTTTAAACGGACGGAGGTTGAAAAAATTGAATTTTCCGGCTGGAAGGCCGTTTTCGTCCCGCAGGAGGCATACGTTTCCAGACGTAGGTTAAGCCGTTGTATAAGAATCCCGTGAACTTCCTATCGTCGGGGTGGATGGAAATCTGCCAATAAGAACTCGAAAAATCTACGGCCGAAAAATTTTAGTTTGTTGAATTTCCAAAGAATTTCGTCTATGTTTTGAGGTGCCTCGTTTTCTGGGACTGTAACTTCGTTGATTCGTCGTGCATCTAAACAAATTCTAACTTTCCCGTCTTTCTTCTTGACAACAACAATCGGGTTTAAGTAGGCCGTGATCTGACCTCTCAATAATGCCTTCACTAATTCCCTGTTTTTGATCGTTTCATCGACTTCCCCCCCTAATGGACTGCGGAATAGGGTAATTTTTCACTTTAAAGGAGTGAGTCATCGGTGACCTGGATCCGAAAGCAAAAGTCTTTTATTGGATGCACGGGACGATCGAAAACGTTGCCGTATTTGCAGAGCAATTGCTGCAGCTGATGGCGCTCGTGGTCATTTAGTGAATCATTTCCTAGCAAGCACTTGTTAATGACTCCACTCACGTCATCCCCCAGATCCCCAAACCCACATGAAATGCTAATGTCCGGTCTGTCCTCGTCATCTTGTATCTCAATTTCCCTACCCTCACCGAAACTCACAAATATTCCTGGAAAAATCCACTATCCCCGTTATTTTCCCGCAAGAAATCTACCCCTAGAATAACATCATAATCAAGTCTTCTATGACCTAAACATGGCACGTCGAATGAAACTTCCCGAAATTTAGTGAGATTAAGGCCTGCATGAAAATCGGCTTACTTTTCTTCTTCCCGATTCCTACAACGAAGCATTTACCCGTAGGCAAAGTTGGCACTGGAATGCGTTCACTTATTAGTTGCGAGTAAAATTTCTTTGAAATTGCGCTAACCTCACTGCCGGTATCTACTAGATGCGCGTACATTAAAATTTCCTGTGAAGAAACTCGATTACTGGGCACTTCCGTGCGAGTTCCTTCACATGTTCATTCCACATCGTCATTTAAGTCATGAAATGCGTAGTTTCACTGACACTACCTTGGAAATTGGTACCTCTGACACAACTCGTTCGGGACCCCGGTAACCTTACTGGCTCGAACGGTTCTAATTTAACGGGCTCGTCTAGTGGAATCATGCTGACCGTTTCTGTCCCCAGCGTTCCCGCCTCGATTCTCATTAGAATCCGGTGGTGGGCGTCGCTCATTTGCAGCGTTCCCCGATTCCGGTCATCGCGACGCCATGACGGTCGGTTCTGGCCGTTCCCTTGGTTTCGCTCCCAATTATCCTCATAAGAAATTACCCGAGTCCTATCAAATTGAGCGAGCAGCTCCTGGAATCGATCGAGGTCCTCACATCCTACACTATTAATTAAATTTTGCACATAGGTAGGGTAATGTGCGGTCAAAAGCCAAATGACCTTTTTTATCCTCTATCATGGGGTCCACACAATTTAATAGCGGAGATTTTCTCCATGGCGTAGTCAAGGTAAGATTGGTCGCGTCTTTTGTCCCACCTGTCTCTAGAATCTTTCTCTCGAATTCGTACGCGTTTGTTCGTTCCAGTAACGCGCAAGGAACTTGGTACGAAACTCTTCGTACGTTTGTGGGAATGGTGCAAGCGCAGTGAGCCAATGGGGCAGCATTTCCGCGTAGAAGTTCCTGCATGAATTTAGGT
This sequence comes from Acheta domesticus, assembly GCA_031308135.1. NCBI lineage: Eukaryota > Metazoa > Arthropoda > Insecta > Orthoptera > Gryllidae > Acheta > Acheta domesticus. Next base: position 3,557 of record JAHLJT010007184.1, read on the forward strand.
TTTAATTTGGACGGTACTGCCTTCGTGAAATCCATGTAATTCTCGGCACGGTCGAGAAAAACCTTTGGATTTTCATCTGCTTTTCCCCAAAAACATAAATTTTGTGGAGGGGCCCACGAGAATCTAAGCCCTGATCCTCCCGATGAATTCGCAATAGGACCGTTCTCTTTCTCTTTCTCGATTTCCTCCCTTACTAATTTTATTAAGTTCTTGTCTATTTCTTTCTTTAACTTTTCTTCCCTGTCCCTGATATTCTCCCCTTCAATAACTCCTAATTTCTCGAATTTGCCATGGATTTCACTCACTTCCGTGCTGAGTTTGGTTTCAATTTTCGTGAATTTGCCGTTCATTTCTGTTTTAAACCTCGGCAATATTCTCAGTAATTGATTCGCAATAAGCTTCCACTTTCCTGTCACATGCCTGAAGTTTCTGACTAATTTCTGATTCGATTTTGATAATATTTTCCCTTGCCTCGGCCCTAGAACTTTCTAACTCCTGGCCTAAGTTCTCCACGCTAGTTTCAATTTTCCCACATCTACCCTCTAACTGATTCTGCAAAGTTCCTATTTGTGATCAAATTTCGCCTCCAAATTTTCTAGTTTCGCGGCCTGGTCAACCAAACAACTGTCTAGCCGGTCAAATCTTTCCTCATGTCTTTTATTACTTTCTGAGATTTGTCTCGCATGTCTCTCGCTACTCTCTGAAATTTGGTTCATCAATTCTAGTTTTAAATTCTTACTACTTTCTGCAATCTGACTCGCATGTCTTTCGCTACTCTCCGAGATTTGCTTCGTGAGAACTCGCATAAGTTCACTTAGGGTGATCTCGGGCGCAGGCTGTTCCCCCGAACTGCTCTCTCCCGCCACATCGACGCCTGATTCGTCCAGCATTTTGGCTGTTTTGCGTGAAACGCGCACACGGTATTCACAACACACAAAGCACAAAACAATAACACTTATACACAAAATACAATAATAAATAATATCATTACCAGACCACAAATTGTTCTTTTCGTAGCAGCGTCCTTCCATCCATTTAAAAAAACAACAGTAATAGAAAATTAGGTTCTGCGACTATTATCAAAATGGCACTGAGACATGAATTGATTCTAGGGCGTTTTACTGGGGTATCTGTGGTACTATCGAGCCCCACTTGGGAAAGCCAATTGTCACACCCAAGGTTCGTTATCGAGCCACACGGTGGCGTCGATCGTCAACCACAGCGTCGAGCTCCGGCGGCGTGGGTGTGCGCCGAAGTCAACGAGGGCGGCCCGGGCCTAGCTCAGTCGGCCAACTTTGTCACCTGCTTAGAATCTAACTCGGATGGAAGGAGTCGTAAGGCGTTTGCTAACTACAGAAACAATTCAGTGGTTGGTAAAGCAAATAAAAAGGTTTATTCCCGCCTAATAATAGGCCGGGGAAGTTACAGTGATTCAAAGAGTTAAGAAAGGCCCTACCTGATGAGCTCAGTTAGAAACGAAAGAAAAAATGAGATAAAACTTAAATCTAAAAAAAATAAAGAACGAGAATTACAATCAAATTCCTTTACAGGCCCCAACAAACTCTAGGCCATTCGCCTTCTGGCTGACAATAATGAGGAAACAAGTGCCTAAGCGCGGCACAGCAATGCACAACAGTTCTTTGGCGGTCGTTGACCGAAGTTTATGCCTGAATGGGGCGGCGTGTAGGCGGCCCTCGGCGGCGGCGGCGGGGGTCGCGGCTTCTCTCCGTCTGGGTCGGCGGCTGAGATGGCCCTGCCAGGCCGAGAAACGTCCTTCCACAATAGCTACCAAAGGAGCGGCGGCGGCGACAGCGGCTGCGGCGGTGACGGCGGCGGCGGCGACGGTCAGCTGGCCCGGATCGTGAATGATCGCGAATTCCGTTCACACAAATTAGCAGTTCTTACGGAAAGTTCTCTGGAGTTTTCACGATCACGAATCTCGGAGGAAACTAGTCACCGGTCACTGCCCACGGCAGAGCTCAGTGTCCACGAACTAAGTCCCAAAATAATAATTCTCCCTCGAACGCGGCGCCGGAGCTATCACTTACTCCGCGGCGCTCGCCACCCAAGACAAGTCGAGTACACGTAGCCCTCGAACGCGGCGCCGGAGCTGTTACTCGCTCCGCGGCGCTCGCCCCCCCAGCTCAATCGAACAAGAAGAAGTGATCTTCTCCCCTACGCCGCTAGCGTGGAGGTCTCCTCGTTCCGCCACCCCGAAAATTCAAAAGTGCCCCAAAATCGCTCCCACCCCACGGAATTTTGCCCCTGATTGGCTAAGTGCTACTACGCCGTAATTTTGTCCTCGGCCAATCAGGTCCGGTGATTCTAGGAATTTTCCGTAGCCCTATCTCTGTCTGGAAAACGCTCTCCGTCTGACTTCGGAAGTAGGTCAGTAAAGGGTACGCGGAATGTCCGTTGGGACCCCCGGAGAAAACTGCGAAGGACGGCCTGGGTACTTAGTGCGCATGATACCCGGAACGGCGGGATCAGCACACGTCTCTAATCTCTTCTTCGGCGCCCGGGTGCGTGACGGGATGAGGGTCGACTCGCGGACGATGGCCATAAACTTTTAGAGGGGCGCGTGCTGTCATCCCTTCCATTAGCGGAGGGGGCGCGCCGACCCGGCTGGCGGCGGCGGGAGGTGGACGCCTCACATCGACAGTTATTTGTGAAATTTAAAAAATATTAAAAATAGCGTACCGCTACACAATACGCAGAGAAAAACATACACAGAATTATCCGCGTATTCTCCGATTATTCTATACCGTCACAACATAAAAGGCAAAAAGGTGCAATAATTCTAAAGAAAAGGTATTTATGTAAAAAAGGGATTTTTTGCTAAAATAAGCAAAAATAAGCATAAAACTTGGTCATGTCATCATTTGTCATGATTTGTGCACATATGTCAGCCTTTAAAAAAGTTCACTAGAAAAAAATAGGCATTTCCCTAAACATCCGATGTCTACTGATGACCAAGGAGCAGATTGTTATGCCCTAAAAATCTTGAAATTTGCTTTTTAAATATGCATTGTGAAACAAAAAAAGGGGGAAGGCACCGTCACACCGAAGTGTGTCAGTAATCACATGACAGGTGTGCCCGTTACGTTTATTAGTGAATGGGCGCCTAACGAACACTTACCTGACATCCGGCACCAGCTATGAGCACCTCAGGGGTGAGCACTCAGTTTCAATGAGGGCATGCACAGGGTTTGGCAGAAAACAAGCTTTTTCGAATTTCCTTCAATGTGTTGTTCGCTTGAAGGACGAAAACACGTTTATTGTTGCTTTTAAATTACAATATACTTTCTTCTTGTTACTTAAATCACCTATTTAAATCGTCTCCTGTATTATTTCAGTAGTATACCTTTGGGTTCCGGCTCTCACACGCAACCAATCTTTATAAATGAGGGCTCCAAAGAAAGAGAATTTCACGGAGAGTTGACGAATTCCACTTTGACTTTAAAAACTTTCTGGATGACTGGATGATTTCTTTAAAACTAGTGGTGCTACAGAATGGCACAGACTTTCCCGTATTAGTTTTCTATTTCCTTGGGTCTTAGCTATTCGGAATTGCCATGAACTCTTTCTTGCCGGCTGTGATCTATCACCGCCAAAAGTATTTTTTTTTAATTTTTCGGTTTCCTATTGGTAGAACGGAAACATTAATTGTAGAATATTAAAGAACACAAAAACCTAGTCATAAATGGCAATTTTCTTTTAAAAATTATGTGCCGTTTAAGAGAAAATGGCGTTTTAGCTCTACTAAAAGTGCGAAATTTGAAGTTCATTTTCACAGAAAATTTTTGAGTTTTCAAAATACTTTATTTGAAGTTATTTGAAGCACATACACTCACAAATATAATAATGTTTACAAATTGCTGGAAATGTGCATATTAAAGATGTGAGAGATCTTTCAAAAAAATTAAAATTATGTAATTTGTTGTGTCCAAAAAGAACCAGCAGATCCAGTTAAAATAAGTTTATTAACAAAGTAGCGTTTTCTCGGTACAAACAATGTTCCAGCGACCGGTAGAGTAAACCAGGTCGTAGCCAAATCTTCAATGTCCAGGAGATGTACCGAGAAGAGCGTATTAGTTTTCTATTTCCTTGGGTCTTCGTGCTATTCGGAATTGCCACAACTCCGAAGTAATACTGCCAAAAGTACATTTTTTTGTCATTTTCTTAGTCGATTGTGCTGTCTTAATTTTGAATATTAAAGAACACAAAAACCGGGTAAATGGCAATTTTCTTTTAAAAATTATGTGCCGTTTAAAGAAAATGGCGTTTTAGGCTACTAAAAATGCGAAATTTGAAGCTCATTTTCACAGAAAATTTTTGAGTTTTCAAAATACTTTATTTGAAGTTATTTGAAGCACTTACACTCACAAATATAATAATCTTTACAAATTGCGGTAATGTGCATATTAAAGATGTGAGAGATCTTTCAAAAAATTACATTTATATAATTTTTGAAAAAACAAAAACAAAACTCAAAATAAACTTTACGCTATACTAAAGAGTGTAATTAGTACTATCCGTTACAAAAGTATCAAGAAAAAAATTGCAGCCATATATGAGAAAATGGCGTTTGAGTGTTTCTGAAAATGCGAAATGTTGAGCTACTTTTCACAGAAAACAGTTGTGTTTTCGAGAAACTTTACTTGACATTATTTAAAGTACATGTACTCGTAAATATAATAATGTGAAAAAATCGCCGATAATGTAAACACTAACGACGTGAGAAACAAGTCAAAAAATTTACATTTTTTTAATTTTTGAAAAAACCAACCGATAGACCAAAATGGCTTTTATGCCATTGATACATTTACCACTATCCCTATCAAAAGTTTAAAGAAAAAATTTGGAGCCGTTTTTGAGAAAATCTTGTTTTTGTAATTTTTAAAATTGCACATACTGCACGCAATATTGCACGAAAACTACCAAAATTTTGAAAAACATTCACACGACCTTTATGAAAGAACTCAATATGCAGAACAAATTTTATTTGAAGAAACAATCTCTATCTTCAATTTTGTAGGTGGAGAAAGACGCAGAAAAAAAGTCAAACTTTCACAATTTTCAAAAATTCAGAGCTGTACGTGAAAATCGGACCTATGCCATGTTAAAAAGTGTATTTAACTCTATTCATACAAGAAATTTAAAGAAAAAATTTGGAGGCGTTTTTGTGAAAATTTTGAAAATCCCCGGGGGGCTTCATATAAAGTACCCCCAAATTTTGAAGAATCGTTTTCAAAATCTCAAAGCTTTGACTAGAATGAGATCGACCGGAGAATATTCATTTTGGAAGAAATCGTACGTATGGTTTAGGCGCTAGCAGTTTCACAGACAGACGGACGTTTTCCTTTTAATTGGGTTTTCGGTATCAAGAACCTAGAAATCAGGGTTTCTGGCTACACCACGTGTTAGGGGATTTTTTTCTTAATTTAGCAACTGGTTTTATCCACTTATTCGTTTTCACGGCCCGGCAATTAATTTTTTTCCGCCGAAAATTGGCCATTTTTTCGCGCAGCATTACATAACTTTCCCTATACTACGTATATCACTCCGTGTATACGTACGTATACGGAAAAGTAAAAACGCATAGAAATATTAATGTAAAATGCAACCCGCATCACATGTCAACCTATATCGGCAAATAACTCATAAACAAAGCGTTTTAGAGCCTTAAAAAGTAAAATTTTGAGGCTAGCCCCAAAGAAACGTTTTTCACACCATAATCTACAATATGAGACATTCTCCGATCCATTTAACTGCTTTTCGGTTTCACGCTTCAATACTATCAAGGCCACCTCAATATTTCAGCCCTTCCTGCTGGTAGAATTTTTGTGGCGACATGCTAAGAAGGCTTAGATTCGACAATCTTTATTTACGCTTTCTGTTAACACCATAGTTTGTGCAGTCTGACGAGGTTTATTTGCATAATCATTAATTCAAGATTTTTTTCTCTAGCAACAACTAGAAGTACTATTATAGTTGCTTGATACCTATACCTATGAAGATTGTTTCTTATGCGTGTAGTGAAACTATTAAATTAACGTTTTTTCATGGTCTATAAGTGCTGTGTACTTAATTGTGGAAGGATGTGGGTGTTCATTGAAGAGTGAAGACTGTGTTTGTGTTTTACCTGTACCAATATTTTCGTTATCATTCGATGAAATTTTCAAGTCAACGGGTTCAGACACGTAGCTTTCTCAAAAGTAAAAAGCTAATATTTTTGTGACTATCACGAAAAACTAAAACCTAATTGACAAAGAATATTGAAAAATTACTTCAAATGTCTTTAAGTAAGTGTTGGGAATTGTTCCAAGCAAATTCTCCATGATATTGAATAAATATTTATTGAAAATTTCTTTTACACATTAATTGCATTGTATTTTTATTTGTAATTGTGTTAGTACATTGCAAGTTACCTTTATAGATACAAATAAAAGTATAGTAGTATAGATAGTAGTAAGTAGTATAGATAGTAGTAAGTAGTATAGATACAAATTAACACGTTTCGTTAACTACTTTCCCTCTTAGAATGAAAATAGAAGGATAGGGATGAGTGTGGGGTCTAACATGCGAGAGTTCTCGCACGGGTATATAGTGGGGGAAATCTTGTGCTATGGCACAACACAAAGAACAAACTTTTTAAAGTAGCTAAAATAAAATAGCTTGAAATAAATGAAAAACAAAAATCAAAATGCGCTAGCTTACAATACTACGTGAATCAATTAAAAAACAACTAAATTTAAAATTATAGAAAGAATGGTGCAAGTCACCCGACAACTGCCAACGATCGCAGTCCAAACGCATGATTTAAATGTTGGCGAAATCAGGAAGTATGTACACTAACGCCCAATTGCAAACTCATATTGTAAATAAAACACAGTTTGATATTAAACTCAAGGTGTCGGTTCGTTAAGATATTAAAAATGCAAACATAGTTTGAGCAACATTCCCATATACCGAAGTGGGCTTACTAATGCCTACTAAATTGTTTCTAATGCTAACAAATGGTATTTAGCACTCAAAGGTGAAAACTTTAGTTTGATTATTTTTTTGGCTCGGAATTGTTTTTCTTGAGGTACGTAAGGACGCAAAAAATAATTCAATACTTTTTAGTAAACAAATAATTTTTCAATTTTTTCACCCCAGCAAGATGGCACCCTGACTCTCCAAAACCCACTCGGTTCTTCATAACAAATCAAGGAAAGTTAAATAATATTGCAATGAGTAGGTCTGTTCTTGCCCGATCCGGTATTTTCGCACTACTTTACTTGGCTTTCTCAAAAATAAAACCCTATTATCTGACTATCAAGGAAAGCGAAAAGCTAAGTCTCAAGGAAGATTGAAAAATTTCTTCAAATGTTGTTTTTAAAGAAGAATGAATTGTTCCAAGAACATCTCTCTATAATGTGGAATAAACTTTAATTGAAAATTTGTTTCAAACATCAATTGCATTGTTATTTTGTTTGATATTCTGTAAGTATATTAGTAGTTCCTCTCCTTTATGGAACGGATAGACAAGTGGATAGGGAAAGGGTTGGATTTAACATGCGAGAGTTCTCGCACGGGTACGCTAGTTTTAATCTAATTTGACACTTGCTCAAATTTCTGTTTGTTTCTTAAAATTGTCTTTAACATTACTGGTGTGAATAACCTAGTGGTAGGTCCGTACCTCGGGTCGACGAATTGCACACCTGTTGTCGTTCCGGCTGTCGCTGTCCCAGCCAGGATACCGGGCAGGTGCCGCCGTTCGAGATGTCGCTATCAGGAAGGGCGTCGCAGGAACCACAGCTCGCGTATACGGGATTCCGCCTCTCGCCGATCGGAAGTTGTTGAGAAGAGCCACGGGCGTTGAATAGCGGGTTAAAGCCGTCAAACGCCACTTTACCCGCATCAATGCAGCCACGATAGCTCGGCTGATTGATTAAATCCCTCTGGATTTCTGCTAGTCCGCCGTATGAAATAAATTTAAAGTATGGTGTTCGGACGTCCAGTACGGAGTCGGTCGACCAACACTGGCTATCGTCAACCACTCCTCGATGTGAAGTTTTTTTTTACAAGTTAAATTTTTCAAATGCTTTCTCCGAATATTCTCTCTGAAGATGTTCAATGTTCTCGAAATGTTTGTGCTCTCTCTGAAGCTTTTGTTCTATCTGCCGAAGTTTCTTTCTCGGCAGTGCCCGGGACGATCCCTAGAGGCAGTCCGTCACTGTCTGCTTTTGTTATTTGAAGACGGAGTTGGGAAGGGGGGGGCGCAGTTTCTGGCGCGCGTGTCTTTTGCAAGGGGCTGTGACGAATTGAAAGGGTTCCAAATTTCGCGTGACGTGAGGGGAGCTGGGCGTTGGGTTAGTGCGCGAGTTTATAGCTCGTCACAGCATTTATGACCAAAAAATTCTACTGCCTCATTGAGAGAGGCTTCGTTGCCACTCTTTCCAAAAACTATTAACAGTTCTTTCTTCTGAGTCCTGCGGATATACATGATCTCCGCACCGTGTGTCTTGGGATATACGTCCTTCTTCATCTTCATTATGTCGGCATAGGATTCCCCTTCCTTGGCCGACACTTTAATAGCCTGGTTCTGCGGGCGTCTTCTCTTGGATTTAGCAACTTCAGCTTCTTTTTTCCTGTTTTTCTTCCTATGTTCCCTCTGAACCAACCATTCCTCCGTAGCTTCGCTTGTTGCATCTGCTACAATATCTGCATCATTCTCCTGCCTGCAGACTTCAACTGTGGAGCGATGAGCCTTATCTTTCTTGCTCTTCTGCCTGCAGTCTTCAACTGATGGGCAAGGAGCCTTGTTATCCTTCATCTCCTGCCGAGCAAGACCATTACGCTTTTCAGCCACAGTATGGCTCGTCGGGCACATCCGACTTTTCTTCGAGAAGCTGTTGCGAGAACTCACGTTCTTGTGCCTAACTAGACATTTGTTCTTCATAATGTCTACTTCTTCTATGGCTTTCGCCAGTGGTTCTTTCAATGTAGTGGGATTATTCCTTAGCATGTTGCTCCCAACGACACTAAAGTTACAGGCCAAAGTTTCCAGTAACTTCATCTGGGCCTTCTGCAGCTGTTCCATCGAATTCCACCTGTCCCACAGCAGGTCTGAAGCACCTCCTGGTCTTTCTCTACTGCCAGGATCCCTGGTCCTCCTTCCAGAAGGATATCCATTTGTGGCATTATCTGACACATATGCCAAATGGGCCACATCCGTGCCATTGCAGTCGCTGGTTGACGACGTCCCGGAGCCTGCTCGCGCACTCCTGGCCGCCGGTACTGGGGCTCCGATCCCCTGCACCATATCCGTTGATCCTAAAGGACATTCCATCGCGGGTTTTTTATTCATGGTCTCCTTCCCATAGCGTTTTTGCGCTACCGCCAGCTTAAAGGAAACGGGACAAGAGAATGGGGCATTGAAAAAAAAGTTAGAATAGAAGAGTAAAATAGAAACGACTCCCGAGCCCTCGCAAACCTAATAGTGTCGGGGTCAGAAACACAAGAGTTGGCCGATAGGGAGATTGGCCTACAGGACAGAAAATCGAAGTGTGCCACAAGTAAGTGGAAGCAATGACACGCCAAGTTACAGACGGGAATTACATGATATTTAGGGGAGTGACAGCGGACAGCTTCTCCGATTAGTCGCCTTCTACGACAGGGGGAGGTCCCGTGGCGCTATTCTACTAAAATCCCGACACCACATGGGGTTTAATTTTTTTTATGCGTGGCTCCAGGCGTGGATCCAAGGGGGGGTCACGGGGGTCATGACCGCCCCCCAATGATGAACCGTCACAATTTGGTGAGAAACTATCTGAAGTGAGAATCTCTAAACTATCTAATTTTGTGAGAAACATATCTAAAATAGACCTCTGAGAAACTGGTAACCTTTCCAGTGTCCCTTCAGAATCGGGACTGACCGAGACATTTTTGAGACTTTTTCAAATATTTTCAGACAATTCTAGAAATTTCTAAATATTTAGCAGTGCTGAAACTAATGAATTTATATAGAATTTGGAATTTAATTTGTATAAAAAAACATACGTGTGCTCAATATCACTTTACAAATATTTTTAGTTGAAAGGTATGTATATATATGTATATGTGTGTATATATATGTATATATGTGTGTATATATATATATGTATATATGTGTGTATATATATATATGTATATATGTGTGTATATATATATGTATATATGTGTGTATATATATATGTATATATGTGTGTATATATATATGTATATATGTGTGTGTATATATATATGTATATATGTGTGTATATATATATATGTATATATGTGTGTATATATATATATGTATATATGTGTGTATATATATATATATGTATATATGTGTGTGTATATATATGTATATATGTGTGTGTATATATATGTATATATGTGTGTGTATATATATGTATATATGTGTGTGTATATATATGTATGTATATATGTGTGTGTATATATATATATATGTATATATGTGTGTATATATATATGTATATATGTGTGTATATATATGTATGTGTGTATATAAAACATGGTGGACGGCTTTTACCACGTCCCCCTGGCCGAGCAAACGAGCCGCTCGTCACCACGGGCCGCCAACATTACGTCTTCAGAGCACTCCCGATGGGATAGACTATCTCACCACTTATCATGCAGACGGCGATACGCGCCGCAGTGAAATACTTATGTACCAGTGTCGCTCATGTCTATTACGATGATATTTTGCTGCTCTCGAACTCCTCCGACGCACTGCTCGCGGTTATCCAACCCCTCATGACCGCGGGTTTCAACATAAACCACGAGAAGTCGTGGTAGGTGCCTGCCATCAATGGGCACCGCGTCTGGATCCTCGTCGATGACGGGCAACAGCTCGTCGAAAATAGTGAGGAATTCACCGGGGTGCCACTCGGGCACGTCCCAGTGGTGTGCAATGGCTGGCGGGGGGCGGCAAGTGCCGGCGCGGCCCCTTGCCGGCGGCGCGGACGGGGACGGCCCGGGCGATTACGCCGTCGAAGAGGCTGGCGCCGTCCGCGACGCCCCGCGGCCGCGGGAAAAGGGCCGGCCGGTGTTGGTCGCGCCCCGTTTACGGTATGTAGAACGGGGTGCTTGCTGGGTTGGCAGAGGAGGCGGCTGCACGATCTTTAGACCGAACAAGTCATTGTCGGTCGTATTGTGGACCGCGGTGCGCCAACCTCTCTTCAAGGCGATCGTAAGCAGGCGTATCCGTTCCCTGCCAAAAGCGCTGGCTTATTCGTTCATGGAGTCGTAGAACAGGCGTAAATGTTTCAGATATTCCGCCTCTACGCGGTCGCATTTCGCGACGTCCGGATTATTCACTTGGAGGATGATGTAATCCCAAGCGCGTTCCAGGTCGAATTTGGGTGACTGTTCGCAGTTGGGCTGGACAGATATTAGCTGTTGCACCGCTGCGAGGCGTGCGGCGGCTTGCGCCTGTGATACGCTCTCCGCTATGGTCTTGTGTTTGGCAGGAGTGATGTGAGTAACCCGTGATCCGTGACTGTCGCGGTGTAGACTCTCGCGGTGTCGATGAGGACGACGGCTGCGATGGCGGCTTCTGCTGCTGTCTGTTAGCTCGTTTCTTAGCGTTGCCCGGCATTACGCGTCATGGCTTCGAGTGGGTCGAATAACATCGCATATAATAGCGCACGAAACTTATCGCGGTAGAGCGCGGGTCGCGGAAGCACGGCGACGGAGCGTGTTGTTTGGGCGTCCGCTCCCGGTCTCGTCTCGGCAGGCACTGGGCCCCCACCCAAGCGGGGACGCCGCACACTGGGGAAAAAGCCCGAAAAGCTGGCCAAAAGTCAAATAAGATGCCAATCGCATATAAAACATTTTATCTAGGGGTTTTTGGGGTCGCTGAATCCGAATCTGAAGCCATATTTGTGTTTTTTTAAAAATTGGAATACATTGAGACAATAATGCATCAGAAATTTGATTTATAAATCAATTGACAGATGTATTCTACAAAATATTATTTGTCTCACTACTAACTAACATTCGGATGATAGTAAAAGCCAACAATTGATAAATCAGAATGTATTTTTGCAATATTTTAGAGTATTT
>JAHLJT010007184.1:16655-36033 GCA_031308135.1 Acheta domesticus
GTACCGTCCAAATTAAACTAAATTCATGCAGGAACCTTTCTACGCGGAAATGCTGCCCCATTGGCTCCTGCTCTTGCAACCATTCCCACAAACGACGAAGATTTCGTACCTAAGTTCCTTGCGCGTTTATACTGGAACGTAACAAACGGCGTTTTTACTATATCGAGGAAATAATTCTATATAACTGTGGGACAAAAGACCGACCAATCTTTAACCTTGACTACTCCATGTGAGAAAATCTCCGCTATTAAATTGTGTGACCCCTGCTGTAGGATAAAAAAGGTCATTTGTCTTTTGACCGCACATTACCCTACTATGTGGCAAAATTTAATTAAATAGTGTCATTGATGTGAGGACCTCTGATCGATTCCAGGAGCTGCTCGCTCATTTTGATAGGACTCGGTAATTTCTTATGAGGATAATTGGGACGAAACCAAGGAACGGCCCAAACGACGTCATGATGGCGTCCGCGATGACCGAATCGGGAAACGCTGCAACTGAGCGACGCCCACCACCGGATTCTAATGAGAATCGAGGCGGGAACGCTGGGACAGAAACGGTCAGCATGATTCCCTAGACAGAGCCCGTTAAATTAGAACCGTTCGAGCCAGTAATGTACCGGGGTCCCGACGAGTGTGTCCAGAGGTACCAATTTCCAAGGTAGTGTCAGTGAACTACGCATTTAATGACTTAAATGACGATGTGAATGAACATGTGAAGGAACTCGCACGGAAGTGCCCAGTAATCGAGTTTCTCACAGGAAATTTTAATGTACGCGCTCTAGTAGATACCGGCAGTAGGTTAGCGCAATTTCAAATAAATTTTACTCGCAACTCATAATGAACGCATTCCAGTGCCACTTTGCCTACTGGTAAATGCTTCGTTGTAGGAATCGGGAAGAAGAAAAGTAAGCCGATTTTCATGCAGGCCTTAATCTCACTAAATTTTCGGGAAGTTTCTTCGGACGTGCCATGTTTAGTCATAGAAGACTTGAATTATGATGTTTATTCTAGGGGTAGATTTCTTGCGGGAAAATAACGGGATAGTGGATTTTCCAGGAATATTGTGAGTTTCGGTGAGGGTAGGGAAATGAGATACAAGATGACGAGGACAGACCGGACATTAGCATTTCATGTGGTTTTTGGGATCGGGGGATGACGTGAGTGGAGTCATTAACAGTGCTTGCTAAAATGATTCACTAAATGACCACGAGCGCCATCAGCTGCAGCAATTGCTCTGCAAATACGGCAACGTTTTCGATCGTCCCGTGCATCCAATAAAAGACTTTTGCTTTCGGATCCAGGTCACCGATGACTCACCCTTTAAAGTGAAAAATTACCCTATTCCGCAGTCCATTAGGGGGGAAGTCGATGAAACGAAAAAAAATCAAAAACATGCTTAGTGAAGGCATTATTGAGAGGTCAGTCACGGCCTACTTAAACCCGATTGTTGTTGTCAAGAAGAAAGACTGGAAAGTAAATTTGTTTAGATGCACGACGAATCAACGAAGTTACAGTCCCAGAAAACGAGGCAACTGATCAAAACATAGACGAAATTCTTTGGAAATTCAACAAACTAAAAATTTTTCGGCCTTAGATTTTTCGAGTTCTTATTGGCAGATTTCCATCCACCCCGACGATAGGAAGTTCACGGGATTCTTATACAACGGCTTAACCTACGTCTGGAAACGTATGCCTCCTGCGGGACGAAAACGGCCTTCCAGCCGAAAATTCAATTTTTCAACCTCCGTCCGTTTAAAGAGTAGAAGTCACTGACAACCTCTGCACACGATTCGGAGTACCTTGGGCTCGCGGTACAGTTCATGTTCTTCTTTGTTAAATTTCGTAGGGTTAATTAGAATTAAGATCTAGTAGTAGTTGCAATTTTCTTAGTTACTGTAGAATGATTTAATGTTAGGCATCGCCATGTTATTTTTTGAAATTTCATCACGACGAGAAAAAAATTCTCATTTCCAAATCTCAATTTTTCAAAGCCCCAATTTTTTTTCTCTATTCGGAGGGGAGGGCCAATGTAGCGGTACGCTATTTTTAATATTTTTTAAATTTCACAAATAACTGTCGATGTGAGGCGTCCACCTCCCGCCGCCGCCAGCCGGGTCGGCGCGCCCCCTCCGCTAATGGAAGGGATGACAGCACGCGCCCCTCTAAAAGTTTATGGCCATCGTCCGCGAGTCGACCCTCATCCCGTCACGCACCCGGGCGCCGAAGAAGAGATTAGAGACGTGTGCTGATCCCGCCGTTCCGGGTATCATGCGCACTAAGTACCCAGGCCGTCCTTCGCAGTTTTCTCCGGGGGTCCCAACGGACATTCCGCGTACCCTTTACTGACCTACTTCCGAAGTCAGACGGAGAGCGTTTTCCAGACAGAGATAGGGCTACGGGAAAATTCCTAGAATCACCGGACCTGATTGGCCGAGGACAAAATTACGGCGTAGTAGCACTTAGCCAATCAGGGCAAAATTCCGTGGGGTGGGAGCGATTTTGGGGCACTTTTGAATTTCGGGGTGGCGGAACGAGGAGACCTCCACGCTAGCGGCGTAGGGGAGAAGATCACTTCTTCTTGTTCGATTGAGCTGGGGGGGCGAGCGCCGCGGAGCGAGTAACAGCTCCGGCGCCGCGTTCGAGGGCTACGTGTACTCGACTTGTCTTGGGTGGCGAGCGCCGCGGAGTAAGTGATAGCTCCGGCGCCGCGTTCGAGGGAGAATTATTATTTGGGACTTAGTTCGTGGACACTGAGCTCTGCCGTGGGCAGTGACCGGTGACTAGTTTCCTCCGAGATTCGTGATCGTGAAAACTCCAGAGAACTTTCCGTAAGAACTGCTAATTTGTGTGAACGGAATTCGCGATCATTCACGATCCGGGCCAGCTGACCGTCGCCGCCGCCGCCGTCACCGCCGCAGCCGCTGTCGCCGCCGCCGCTCCTTTGGTAGCTATTGTGGAAGGACGTTTCTCGGCCTGGCAGGGCCATCTCAGCCGCCGACCCAGACGGAGAGAAGCCGCGACCCCCGCCGCCGCCGCCGAGGGCCGCCTACACGCCGCCCCATTCAGGCATAAACTTCGGTCAACGACCGCCAAAGAACTGTTGTGCATTGCTGTGCCGCGCTTAGGCACTTGTTTCCTCATTATTGTCAGCCAGAAGGCGAATGGCCTAGAGTTTGTTGGGGCCTGTAAAGGAATTTGATTGTAATTCTCGTTCTTTATTTTTTTTTAGATTTAAGTTTTATCTCATTTTTCTTTCGTTTCTAACTGAGCTCATCAGGTAGGGCCTTTCTTAACTCTTTGAATCACTGTAACTTCCCCGGCCTATTATTAGGCGGGAATAAACCTTTTATTTGCTTTACCAACCACTGAATTGTTTCTGTAGTTAGCAAACGCCTTACGACTCCTTCCATCCGAGTTAGATTCTAAGCAGGTGACAAAGTTGGCCGACTGAGCTAGGCCCGGGCCGCCCTCGTTGACTTCGGCGCACACCCACGCCGCCGGAGCTCGACGCTGTGGTTGACGATCGACGCCACCGTGTGGCTCGATAACGAACCTTGGGTGTGACAATTGAGTCAGGCCAGAGGTCCGCGTGCATCGCCTTCCTTACAGGCAGCGGGCGAGGGGCTAATTCGTCACGGGCAGGAGCAGGGGCCGCGCCCGCCGGGTCGGCGCCAGTCGCGGGGAAGTGCGGAAGCCTCCGCCTCCTTCGAGGCGAGCGCAATCCCTTGGGAATCAGCGGAAATTTCCACATGGCCAGGCGACCACCCTGCTAGAGAGAGCGTTTATCACATTGCTAGAGAGAGAGAGCTTTTGTCGGAATTTTCCATCACTGAAATTTGTAGAACGTACGAGGCGATTGGCGCTTTTCAAAATAAAACCTAATAGCTCCAAGCCAATGACGAGCAGCCTTCTAAAACTAGGGTAGAATGTTCTAGAAGCTTTCGGAAACGAGAAAGGGAGAGAGAAGCCTGTGCGAGATTGAACTTGTAAGAATTCATTGCTGTGAGAATCTCGGTGGGAGACGGTCGAGTCGTGGAAGGAGCGCTTCCGAGTGCGACTTGGAGGCGAAATCAAAAACTTTACTTTGCTTTTTATTTCCTGATGTGGCGAACAGCCGTCAGAGAAATTCACGGGAAAGTGAATCCCGTCATGTAATTAAAACTGAAACTCGCCAAGTGCATGGCGAGTGCCTGTTTATTAAGTTTTATTCTGCTGACATCAAAATCAGCCACACTATCCGTCATCTCACTGTTTGCCGATAAATCCTGTGAAATCGACTGAGTGTCTGCATCACCTGGATGCCGAAGTGTCGCTTCCGCCTGCGCGTCAGGGACATCATTCTGCTACGAGAGCGAGGAAGGACTGTCGGCGCCCCGACTACAGTGAATGAAAGGACCGCCACGAACATTCACCCCAGGAGGTCAACCCAGGAGGCCCGTTCTGGTGATCGTAAAGGCGGCTCCACACATTCGCTATTCGGCGAACAGCGAGCAACTGCTCGCCGAATCCCGAGTAGTGTGGATGGGTCGCTTGCTATTTGCCGAGTGACGAACATTCGGCGCTCGCCCTACCCATCGCGTGTCGGTCTTTTGGACACATCAACATTCGCCGAATACATCAGCTGGTTGGAATCGGACGATTAGTAGCTCGCTGTTCGGCGAATGTCGAATGTGTGGAGTCACCTTGAAACTCACGGCCGAGCCCCGGCCCATTGGCATTCGCCTTCAGACGGCGACCCAGTGAACCCTAAGACCTTTTTTATACTGTAGGGCGCAAATTCTTTGTCGGGAACGAAGGACCGCGCTTGGCCATCTTCCCTAGTAACTATTTTTAATTAAAATTGTACTACAGCCATTAAGCTTACTAGTTAAAAGATCAAGTATGAGATTTGTGTTTTTTTTATGCGCCTTAAGATGACGCAATGGTACGTTCGCTGAGCTCACGCGACGGAAGTTGCTTAAAAGTTTTGTTCCAATCTTTTCATTGAAAGTGTTAAATTATCACTCTAAATCTTTCGGATTAAAAGTTAATTATTCAAAATCAGCACTGGCCTGTGTTATCATTCTGTAGTGAAGAATCGATCCACGTCCATCCTCTCCAACCAAAATTCACAGATTCTCCATCGCAAATTACTGCTGAGCTGGCCGACACTATAACTCAGGTAGGTGGAGATCCCAACGCTGGAGCTGGGTTACAAATGCCTACCCAACACGGGTTTGGGTTACAAACGATTTTCCACCATGGGGACTCTTTGCAATGTATTATTTTTGTATACAATGCAACGATATCAGAAAATCAGCCATGGTTCAATCTGACCATTTATTACGAAACCTTCAATTCACGTATTTGTATTTTGAAATACGAGAGAATTCCTGAAAGTATACCAACATATTTTTCATTTCCCTGTTTCATAAATACTAGCCATATTCTGAGAAAATGGTCGATTTACAATACACAGAAGGCACCTTTTGAGTGGAAATAAATGTAAATTCCCAGGTTTCAGTATTGTTATGTTGAACTTCTAAAATATATGCCAGACAACAGTAGGTGTTCAGAAATCCTTCTCTGTATTCAAACTGATTTTGTCTCCCAATCGTTGCAGATTTGAAATTGCGATCCTAGAAAAGTTACAGGTAATGTATTGCAAGGAAACTATTATGAATAAAATGTAAAATTGTAAATATGTGTGGAGTTTTACAAATAATTTTCAATTTTATTGTGGAAGTAATTTATGACTGCCTTTTTTCTCATTCGTGACATTTTCAGTGCCTTTTTACACGCCTAAAAGAGGATTTTTTAGTGCCTAAGCATCCGATGTCTAGTCATCATTGTTCGCTGCGAACTGTTGCCTTCTACTGTTTATGTGCGTGAGAGGGGAGAAGCAAGGCCAGCGTTCAAGAAAAGTAGCGTGATTAATACGTATGCGCTCAAGCATCAAACCCAAACCGCAACTAATTGGAATGCAGATACCTGAAGGTCTATGAGAATCACTTAGAGAATCTAAAGGTCAATGAGTGAGGCTTCATCCTTTAACACCTCTGTATAATGGTCATCACTGGGAATGGTAGATTTTAGCACTGGCTACAAATTGAAAATGTTACCAAATGCTGAAAAAAATAGGAACTGAATGTGTGATGGTCCATGCAGGGTATTTCTGAAAGTTTTCAATCTCTGATAAAATGCGGAATTGATTGCAAAATGTGAAATAACAAGTGCAAAATGGTCTTGAATCTGCGGTAGTAATTGCTAAATCGCATTTTATGGTTTCTTCTGTGTTCACTCTCCGATGTGGACAACATCACATTGTTTGAAAACCATGCATGGCCGTGTTTATTAACTTATTATTATTAAGATGAAAGTGATAAAGAGGACTTGATAGGAAACTTTTGCATTAGAAAATTATCAGGCTATCCTGTGACTGTAGGTTTCGGTAAGAAATGAAACAACTCTAATAGAAGAACCACAATCGCTAACACCATACGATTATCTATGTTGGCTTGCGTTTTTCTGAAAAAATCCGGAACTACAGGCATTGTGTTCATTGTATATCACAAAAAAGAAAGAAAAAAGTAATTAAATTTGTAGCAAATGCATTGTTGCATTATGCAAAAGTTTAATTGCTCCATTTCATGAATTATAAATGTGAATCTTTTAAATTGATTCATTTTGTTTTTTTATTAGTCTGTATTAAAATCCCACTTATTATATATAAATTAAATTACAACCTATAACAGTACTGAACTTGCATTGTATGAAGATGGAAAGATATTATCCTAAAGAACTTTGCATGTATCCCCAGTAGTCCACAAGATCATTTAGATATCTTCCCACCTCAGAACTGCCAAAATTAAAGATCAATTTCTTAAATGGTGTTATATTACTTCATTACCACCTTCCTCTAGTTACTTTGACACCAAAATACAACTGAAGATTAACCAGTCAAGTTTTTAGAAACCAAAAACTAATTAGTTTTTGTTGAATAATGAAAAAGTTTACAAGCTGCAGACTTCTCTTCTAATAGCTCATTCTTAAAGAATATTTGATTTGTTTTATTTCATTTGATGTTTATTTCATTTGATGAAGTCAATTAATATACATCTGAATATATTCTAATCAAGTAATTGAGAATACATCCCTTAGTCATTTAAAATATATCCGGAAATTCACACATTTGACACTATGAAATTTCTGATATGTTTCTTTAAGAGTGACAAATAACATGTGTACTCTCTCATGTGACCAGAAACAAAGCGTGTGAAATCAAGAACTTTTAACATGACAAAACTATTACTGTTACTTTTCCATTGCTACGAAGGAAAACATTCTTGACTTTCAGGCAGCTGCACAAATACCAGGAAACAATTGTTTAATACAATAAATGAAATCTACACAGCACCTTATTAAAACAATTTTCCCTTAATGCATCTGCTCCTAAAATGATTCCAACAATAACAATTTTATCACCCAAACTTTAGGCCCTAAAAGGGTTAATGCATTTGAAATTTTGTTTACCTAACAATCCAGACATGAATCTAATAAGGGGTACTTTCATTAAACAATTGAGCAAAGCTCTTCTGCACCCAGTTATTGAAAACCATACCCAACAAAGAATTCCAAATCGCCTTCAAGAAGTGGCTTTAGAAAACACGAGCAAGGCATGCACATTACCTACAACTCAGCAAACGAGGCCTGGGAAAAAGCAATAGACTGACCTAGAAACGACCGGACAAAAGACCAGATGCCAGATCTGACAAAACCACACCCTTTTGTTTAATGTGAGAGGGCTACATATCCACTAATACATTGGCAAAACTCGTTTGACAAAAGAATATGCTTGGAAAATTGTGTTATATGCTCTTGTTACAAAACCACATAAAACTTTAAAACTCCCCTTTACGATAGAAACAAAGGAATGTTATTCAATATTTTCTATATTTGCTGTGGGGTGACCAAGCCTCCCCACATGCCTCGATTCGTTATGAAACTTCATGCCCTTCAAGGAAATTTTCAGTTTAGCTCAATTAAAATGCAATACACCAACAAAAATAGCATAAAAAAGGCTAAAAATAATCTAGAATTATGTAAGTATTCACAAGAATGGGTTTGCGACTTGGGACTGTTAACTGAGAAAGAACTTTAGCAGAAAGGGGACTTCTTACAAAAAAGTAATTCATAAATTTGCCACTAACCAAGTCATTAGTTCCTAAATGCTTAATTCTAATAGTATAAATTTTACATACCTTTTAAAATCCCTATTTATACCTGAATAAATGTCTTTTTGCAATAAGCAAAAAATGCATGTTTGTACGAATTTCTCACTTTGTGACAGCCTTTTAAATCGAAATAGATAGTTGACCTGTCAGGCTGAAAAGGCTATGAACTGATACATCAAAAAACATTTCAAAAATTTTTATAAGATCATAGGCATATATGCAATGTGATTTTTCACATAAAACCTATATAAAAATTATATTCATAAACTGAATATTGGGAAATGAAGCACGACTGAAAAGCGTTTAAAAGAGTTTTTCTTTACTTCTACTGTACAATTGCAAATTGCAATACTCACAACAGGATATCAACTTTCAAGATTTCCTACACATCTGGAATCAATTAAAACTGAGCTAAAATTAAAGGTCATACATTTTGTCAAAACCAAATATGTAATTCAATTCCACTAAAAAATCAAATTAAGATGTAAACATTATTTTAGAGTTTTGAATTTTAAAACTAACCAAATACGAGAAACAGGTTTTATATTCCCTAACTACCTAACATGGAACAGGACACTAGATATATTCTCTTCATAACTGAGAGAAATAACCCTAGGATTCTCACTTCTTTACAAATATTACTCGTTCACTTTACATTTGCAGACGGCAGAATTAGGAACTAATGTTGTTTTGAAAGCGAAGGCCCGAACACACACAACCGAGAATACACGAATGGCCCCGATGTCAATCAGCATCTGACCAATCAGCTGTCTCCGAAGGCAGCACAAGCGCTACGGAGTCCATAGTACGGACACAGCTGACTAATTATGCCTTTCTGACAGTGAGCTGGAATCGTGCTCTTAAATGATTAAGATAATATACAATAAAATAGATCACACCACACGCTGTTCACAACATCCACATACAATATTTTTATTTCTTCTTTGCACTTATCTACTGCTTAATGGTTATGTTCTTGCCCCGCTTGGGTTCTGTGTGCTGCTCACCGCCATCTATATCATATTAAACGGCCAGTATATACTGCAGACGCGCGTTTCTCATTCAGTCGGCGGTGACCTCATGTAAACAGATCGCAGTGCTCCGTCTGCAAATGTAAAGTGAACGAGTAATAATTATAAGTGGAACAAACCAAGGGATTGTTTTGATCTCATTAACAGTACAGAATTCTGTAACTACAATGCTTGGATATGGAAATTTGCTTTCTACTCCCCAATCCAGATTGTTTCACAATTGAAAGTAAAGACTGCAAACCAAATTTGATTTGTTTGAACTCACTAATCTTGTTAACCCTGAAGATAAATTATTGAAATTTGCAATGTATGTACATCAGTAAATTTCGATTTGAATTTAACACTAAAGACCATCACTTGGATATGCCTGTAGAACGTCAATGCAATCCTGAAATAGTATCTCTTGACAAATTCAAAAAAAATTGTACACTATAAAGTAGGTCTACAAAGTAAGTCTTCATACTACACTTGGCAGTTACAGAAACTACGTTTATTATCTCGAACAATAGAAGTAAATAACCTGAGTGACAGCTACTGAGCATCCTGTGCAAGAGAACTTCATTGTGCACAAAATGTCTACTGCCTCTTGATTTTAAATCAAATTGAACAATAAATACAATATTAAATACCAAGAATCTTCCATAATACAAAAAACCACAAGTACAATCAATCACATAGGATAACCATTAATCACACTCAAGTCATCCTCAACCCATAACATAAGATAGCTAATAAGATAGCTAATTGGAAATAAATTTTAATAATTGACTCACTATCTCTTCGACCTCTGCACCTCAGTTCCACAAATTTTGCAGAATTCTCTCTGCAGCAAATGTTACTGGCACCTGAAGTCAGCATGAAGAAACTCCAGACACCAAATGCTAAACAAAAACCAAGAACCAATTAATAAATTTAATTATACTAGCAGTGCCACCCTAATGAGATGCATTGCTTTCATCCAGGGACCAAACTAAGCTACAATCTACGAATTATAAAAGTTATTAGAAGTGCACTGATTACTAGAGACTGGAAAACTATGCAGTATGAAACGTCAAAATATGTACATAAATATGTAATGAAAATACTAAGAAACATGTTTTTTGAAAATTTATTTTGGGTGTTCCGTTGGTGATAAAGCAGGTCCGAATGTGAATAAGAGGTCATTAGGAGGTAAAGAAACAGATGCGAATTAAAAGTTTCGAATGTTTCATTTGTTTGTTGCTAATTAATCAATTTTGCGAAATGGCAGGAAAAACGATTTTTGCCGATAAGTTTTGAACCCGGCCTGGTAAAAATTTTCTAAAGGGTGGTCAAACGTGGTCAAATGATAGACAAACGAATCGACCAAAAAAATTTGCATTTTAAAACTTTTTCTGGCCATCTTCACGGTTTTCTGGGTGCAGTGGAATACATTTTTCGCGAATATCTGCTAGAGGAAACGTGGAATAATGTAGTTAGTGACTAAAGGTGGTCAAATAATGGACAAACAAAAGCGCACTTCAAATTTTGATATTTTTAATATTTTGGGCAAAATCTTGTAATTTCGTCAAATCGTGAAGTTGGCCAGAAAAAAATGTTTTTGTTCTAATTTGTGAACGGAGGCTGGTAAAAATTTTCTAAAGAGTGGTCAAACGGTGGACAAACACATATATGAAAAAATTCTGAATTTTGAGTATTTTTCTGGCCATCTTCACGGGGGTAAGAATATGTAATAAATATGTAAAATCGGATATATGATGTAATATTAAAATGCTCTAATTATAAAACTCATTTACATAATACAAACTTATAATATTATATGATTTATAAAAAAATTCCTCTACAAATTTTTAAAACAATGCAAACATTTAAAAATCATTTGGAAAGCACAAGTTGATGCACACTTGCATCATAGAACTTTCCCATCAGTAGTAAAACTGTCACAAATTGTTATCCAGAAATGTAGTTTAGCAGCCAGACTAGACGCGATAGAAGCCCTTGTACAAACTGGCGAAATCAACAACCAGCGAACAATCACTGCAGCATGGAATATTCCCATCGAAATGTTACACAACAGCAATCGCCAAAGTTGAAATTGAGGTAAAGGTCACAAAACGTGGCATCAATAATACTTTTCACGTCTAAAGGTGAGAATGATCTGTCGCTGATGCGCACTTCCCGCCTCTGATATAACTGAAGCAGGCGCGTCGGACTGTGACAATATCCGCGTCTTCACGAATCTTACCACGAGTAGAGTACGCAGTAGCACACAGTAATAATGTAGAAAAAAATGCAGATTTTTTGAAAATACTTCTTTTCATAAAATAGATAAGAAAATTGATGAAATAAAGAGAACAATGTTGGGAAAATAGTGAAATAAGAAAAAAATATGTAATATAGTACCAAATTTGTAAAAATATGTAACATGAAAATTGGATATTGTGATAGGACAGGGACAATTCGACAAGATTAAAATTTTGAGAACGGTAAGTACAAAGACAAAAAATATGTAATTACATAACAATACAGTCTCAACTGATTACATTGGCAGGCAAACCTAAAGCTATCGGAAGGTCATTCTTCAGATGTTTTATGCTTCACCAAGAGGCGATATGAGCTACTGTTCCAAATTTCTCTGAGTCACTAAATAGTGAATGGTCATAGCACTGCCAACTAGTTCTAATGCTCCAAGGTATTTCACTATATACAAGTACCATATTCCAAAAATCCCTGAATTTTCTGTGCCAGCTTTAAACTGAAGTATTTAGGTGCACTACTATTTAGTTCGTTGCTCAGTACAAAGGCCAAAAGGCAGTAAAGCACTGTATTAGAATAAAATAAAACATTTGTCATAAACAGGGAACGGATTTCTAGGAAAATATATATTTACTAAATAAGCTAAAATAGATTCTAATTTTCTTAATCTTTGTTTCCCCACAAGTAGAGTTGAAAAATGCTATTTATTATCCATTTTTGGAGTTTGGTACTTAATTGAATAAATGTCCATTTCTTTGCCATTTTTCATATAAAATCAGTCCATATAGCATAGTACGCCTAACAGTAACTTTGTCTCTCATTTAATATTAAAATGTATTTCAACAGTTAAGTGCTTAAATATTTTCAGAAATTCACTTAAACATGAGTTTATTTGAAAAATTAGGGAGAATTGACAATAGGAAAGCAAGTTACAAAACTGTTAATATTTTTAATTTGTGCATGGAATAGACCTAATCTCTGACCCCTGAGGCCCCATATGAGGGACCTAAGTGACCACAAGGTGAAGGAGATGCAAGGACGTGATGAACTATTGGATTTGTTTCACAGATGACCTTGAGATGATGGTCTATGGGAAACTCACCTCTTTTCATTATCCACACTACCCCCTCTCCTTCCCTCTGAGGCTGCCACCCAGAAATTCCATGATGTCACAAAGGCCAAGGCATCAGAAATCATCTTAAACAGCTCCTCTCCGTCAGTTACAAACCTGTCAGAATACTGGTTGGTTCAAACCTATCAATCTCTCTATTAAACCAGTGAAAATGCCAAAAGTAGCAGTCAGTCTGTGTAAATTACAATTCAGACTTTAAAGATGAAGGTTTTAACAGAACAGACTATATCGGCAGTAAAGCCAGAGTTCAACTAGGAACTGTGGCACTTAACACTGCTGACATTCCTCTTACATACCGAAATAATTCAATGCTTCAGGGAATTCCCAGAGAATTACAATCAATGTGCAATCCAGATGAGTCCAACACTTGGAAGATGTATGCTTCAGTCATCTACCATGAAAACGTACACAAGTTAAGAGATGAAATTAAAGAAGGTCCAGTAAGGGTCTCCACTGAAGAGACCACAAAGAAGGTAGGCTTGGTAGCAATGTATTTTTTGGTTAGTTAAGGTTATTGGTTTGTTAAGGGAACATTATTCTGAACATTCTTTTACAGTGAGGTTTTCGGTAAGTACAATAACAAAAATATAGCCAAACATAAATAAAGCTATGAGTATCCTGTGGCCAAAGGGCATTATGAATGTGTTATTCTTCATTAGTGATGCTGCACTTTACATACTATTATCCATTCACCCAAAGAAAAATCCTGATTAATCAAATGCACATGTTGGGATGATTCTCATTGGTTTGCAATGTGAGCTCTGATGTTGTCGGGATCCTGACACTGAAGTAAATAGTACTCTGTATAATCATTAATTAATCTGTCATCGTTGGTTAAATTAACCTTGGCATCAAAACTATTGCAACGGTTTGCAAGAAAGGAGACTTGTGAACTGAATGTGTCTTGCTGGAGAGATAAGGGTACGAGCCTCTGATAGTTCAACCCACAAACGTGCTGACTGACATCGGTCAGGCGTGTGAACATGGTTCGTGGGACCGTCGTGCCATGGCCACTGATCAGCCTGCGACACCCTGCTATTCAGTTCATTTTAGAAAGAGTGTGTGGCTGGTCCTTTAATAATTAAAACACAGGTGTGGAAAATTTCTTCGGAGTAGCGAAAGTGCATTGTTCTGAAGGTTTTCAATTCATTATTGCATAGGAATCAGTCGTTACCAGTGAAGCAAAACTCAAAGAGTTTACTGGAATATGCATATTCAGCATATTGAAATTCCAGAAAGTGTTCAATGGCAAGGGACAACTACAGACGCCAGAGAAGAAACCTGTGTGAAAGCTTACAATGACTTTGTAGTCAGTGCTGCTCTATCGAAAGAATATTCCTTGCATTCAAAGAACAAAAGTGCAGAAACAAACACCAAACTCTTGCAAAATTGATGGAGTTTTTGAATTGTGATAAAGAACTTAGAATTTTAGGCCATCCAATTTATACAAATAATTGACAACATCCAGTTATTGACAACCACTTCCTGAAGCAGATTTATTCAAAGGGAAAGTAGTTGTATGAACATGACATTTGCATGACAGCTCATATTCCATTTGAATTGGCAGGGTACTTGCGTCATCGAAAGTAGTGCGCTTGGAGTTGTCCAATCAGAAGCGTAGTGCACACAAAAAATTCCTCAGTTTGTTTACATCAGGTTTTTTTCTTAAGTGAATGGATTAATAGAAGCTGGACAAGCGGTATCAGTTGTTATCCTATAATAACTAGTTTCACTTGAGACGCATGTCTTCTTTATAAGGCTAGAAGTGAAAAGCAATTACCCTAAAGTAGATTTGTTGATTTCATCATGAAAAAAAGTTTTTTCTCTGAAGATTCAGTCTCAATTGATACTGTGAAAAACAGTTTGCCAGTGACACAAGTGTGAAGAATGATAAGTTTACATTCTGCATACATTTTCATGTCATCACAAAACCCACTCGAAGTCTCCAAATAGGGAGCCTATGCACCTTTCACTTTCTTACTTGCTATCTTTAATTCATTTGTTATTTAAGGTCCCATCAACATCTAGGTCATTAGCAACCACTATTGGGTTTTAAAGTTACAGTAACTGAAGATGACATGATAAGGTGATGATACGGAGTGAAAGGACAAACACAAATACAACCGTGCCCAAGGCAGGACTCAAACCCGCGACCCATCAGTCCGAGATTGCTACAAACACTACTTCTTTAGCGATCTTGGCCACCAGGGATCGGGAACCTTTCATTTGTGAAAGAATTGAAATTGCAAATAGAAGTGCAACAAACTGAATCGTGGTCAAGGTGAAGTGAGATACACCGTTTTGTACATAAAAGTCTATTTAAATCTGTTTCCTGGTCATAAAGTAACTACTGTCCAGAGTAGGGCTTTCCACTGGCAGCCCGCAAGCTGCATGCAGCCCGCTGCTTTAAAAAATTGTATTAAAGCAACCAAAATACATACATTGCACAATTCATCATATTTTTATTTATGATAAATTAATTTTCCTCTGAGATACATTAATCATAAAGTATGTTAAATAAAAGAAAATATCTAATATATATTTGTTTCAGTATATCCGCAGTATTAGGGTAAAAAAACATCTGAATTATAGGTGCAGCCTACGGCTTAACTAGAAATTGGTATGTGGCAAATAAGCCCTTCAAAGTTGGACAGCCCTGATCAAGAGCAAACTACTCAAAAAAAATGTAGATCTAAGTCATGAACTTACCGCTATCAATCAAAGCTACAGAGCCTAAGTGGATTCATCGAGAGAGAATGCACACTGCAATTCCTACATAGTGGCCATTCATTTACTGGAACAAATTTCCCTGACTTTTCCCAGTTTTCCTTCCACTTACTAGATTTGTAGACTTACCAATTTTTTTTTAAAAGTGAGCCTTGTATTGATATGTCAACTGATTTCACCGTGATAAAAGGAAAAAATTTTTAAATGTTCAAAAATAAAAACTGAGCCACTGTTTCTGCTGGACCATTTTTTAAAAGAATAATATCTAATTACATAACTGCCTAATTTTGTTCCCCCCTGCAATTATATTCCAGAAATGACATATCTAATACCCTACTGCCCGTTCTTGGTCTGCCTTCTGGAGTCAGCATGACTTTCTTCCTGTCTGGTTAACAGTCATCTTTCTTATTACAAGCAATTAAATTATTTAATAGAAGCAGAAACCACCTGAATGCCAAAGGGAAGTATTATACAGTCTTCATAGACCATCAAGAAGCATTTGATCTGGTAAACAGAGAAAATATCATTTAAAAAATCAAAAACATGATAGGAGAAACACACTCTCTCAGTGTAATGATAAGAACTCTTTAGCGTACAATCAAATAGAAATTGATGCAGTAACCACTATGAACATAATCACCCAAAAAATGGAGTGTTACGAGACCCTCATAGCCCTATACTGTTTAATATTGCTACAGGAAACATTCATCCAATCTAAAGGAATCACATGAAACACCATTAAACATGTACATAGACAATATGGTCCTCAGAAGCACAAATGAAACAGACTTGCAAGAAACAGTACTGAAAGTAGGGAAATGCACTGATAAAACAGCTATAACATAGTATCATCATTTAGTGTATCGGATAGTTAAACTTAAGTTCATGGGTTCAAACTCAACAAAGGCCATGGATTTTCAAGGGCAGAAAAATCCTCCATACTCCTTCCTTCAGAGGGGAAGTAAAGCCGGCTGTCCCATGTTGGTAGATTTACAGCATTTAAAATATCCTCAAGCCTAAATGAAGCCTCTGAGCTAAATTCAAATGGCCAGTTTCATCACACCAAGTAATACCTTCTTCTACGCCGTTTAGTGAAAGAAGCGTAACAAAATGTGCATGGTCAGACAAGAGTAGGCCTCATAGCCAGTCTTGCAATGTAAAATAAGGCATCAATTCACTGTCCACCATGGAGAAAACACTGAACAGATAGTCTTAGGGAAGGGGAAGAATCTCTAC
Organism: Acheta domesticus; assembly: GCA_031308135.1. NCBI lineage: Eukaryota > Metazoa > Arthropoda > Insecta > Orthoptera > Gryllidae > Acheta > Acheta domesticus. Next base: position 33,232 of record JAHLJT010007184.1, read on the forward strand.
AGAAGATGCCACTGTATCTGAAAGAATGAGCCGCTGAAAATAGCGAAGAAATTAAGTACTTAGTAATGACCCTACAACCGTTACATCATTCAGCTACATGTACAGAAAAGACAACTGCAGAAACCCAAGTGATATTTGGAATCACTACATTAGAAGACTCATAACATTAGAAGACTATCTCTAGCCACAGCTATGACAATTCAGCAAATTTTCGCAATTACACCCAGAATTGATATATGGGAGAAACTAACAGGAATCTTAAAAATATAGGAAAGGTAAAAGCCTGCTTATCCTTTTGGTGGGCGGGCCTTTAATATTCACAAAACTGGCCACATAGGAGCACTGCATTTCACCTGGAGAAGAGTCTTCTGGCACACCCTAATCTTCTATTATTCAATTGAGGAAGAATAAAAATTCACAATTTTCATAATTACATTTTTAAATGTTAATACATTTTACTAATAACAAAAATGTGGCTAGTTTTATGAACAGGATAATAAATTAGTTTCAGAAAACCCTATAAAAATAAAACAAAGAAAATGAAAATAAAGTTAACTAGAAATCTGTTTTTATATCAGCAAATTATTAATTGAAGCAGTCTAATGTTCTGAACACTCCGTCACTCATGCCGTTGGATAGAGTCAAACAGAAGTTTTTTTTTCTAATTAAAAAAGGAAGGTTAGCCTTCCACGAATAAAAACAATGCTTCTATTCCTCTAATGGTGTCTGACAAGGTTCAATAAACTTTTTATCTCTGTTATGCACTGTGTCACCATACCCTGGAGTAAAATCATTGTGCCGGTGTTGACAAATCCAACATGCGTGTACTGGCGTATGAAATAGTATTCATGAGTACTTGATTATAATTTTTTTCTGTAATATGAGAGATTTAATATTTCAAATGTTGTGGTAATGCATTTATCTTCATTACTATGCAAAAACCTAAATATTGGAAGATGTAGAAAACAAATAATGTGGGAGTTGGACGTACTATGCGTGAGTACACGTGCTACGAATGACAGCGCAATGACGAAAATACAATGGAAACTTCAAATATGATTCGTAATTATTTGGTTCTTTCTAGTGTACTCAATTATAATATAAGCACAGATAAATAAAGAGAAGTGTCCTTAACAGTATTAATATAAAAGGAAACTTCATAATCAGAGTGTTTGGACGGAGTTCAACACGCCACGACTCATCTTATGAATCGCCGCGCGAGTGACGGAATGTTAAATTTTAGAAAAGATCTAGTTTTTTTTCAAGCCATTTCCAGTAACTCAAGAAGATTGCTGATTTCTTCTTCTCTTACACAAGTTTCAACCCTTCAGCAAAGACAAACAACCACTGCTATAGAGTAAAGATGTATACATCCATAGTTTAGGCCACTGCCACTAGCAGGGTGTGTGTTTTAAACACGTGACTTATTCTTTCAAGTAGGAACATGCATCTTTGATTCAATCCAAACCTAGAAAAATCCCTTCTGCTAGCTCTATCACAATAATATAATTTTTATTTCAATGGTGTCAGAGACCTTCTGTTGTGAACATATTTTAAATTGATAATAAACAATAAAATGAGCAATAATAAAAATCCACAATAAACTCATTAAAAAAAACACTAAATAATTTCTTTATATTAGGCTTATACACTGAAATGAATTTTAAATCAATGAAATCTAGTGTAAGTAAATATTATGAATTTTAAGTAAAGATTACATACGAACCCATAATAATCCCAAATTTATACTTACATTGTCAGTTTAAAAACAAGAATTGTTTTAGAACTTTTTCAAATTTTTAAAGCAGAGCATTTTGAAAAAACTTAAATCAAAATTTTATATTAAAATTCGAAAAATTTTTGAAACTTTTGAAAACCTGAAACCCTTGTTGAGTTGTATATCACACAAAAGGCCATAAAGAAAGCTGCAAAATGACACCTTTTCCAGCTATCTCAATTTGGAGAGGTTCTACATCACTAAGTTTTTCAGGGAACCCATTTTGTAAATTTTACATGGCTGTATTTCACAAACAGGTGGAAATATTTTACTCAAAATTTGTAGTTTTCTTAGGCGTTATTCATACTACCTATGAGCCAAATTTCATCTGAACCTCAGATGGTGAGGTAAAAATTTTAATTAAAACTGTTTATTGAATGTGGAATGACCTAGTGTGCATGTTGACATACTCTACACACTGCACACTAAATTACTGTGTTTTTATATTAGTACAGAAAGTATGTTTATCATTAGTCACATTCTACCAAAAACAATAAAATCTGCTTTGGGATGGAATATTTGGATATTATCCCAACATGTAACGTATGGTGATTTTTCACATCATAGGGAAATCAAAGCAATTAATTTCCAGCTCCAGATATCTAAGAATGGATCAATGTTGACTCATCTAATAATGAATCGGAAAATATTCAGATGTCCGTTAACAACAAATAATCTGATGAAATGCACGGAACACAAGAGAATGGTTTCAGATTGTTCATACATTTACATAAATACTAATGTCTGTTAGAATAATAAAAATCTTTGAAAAATGTACTTAAGTTCTTTGAAACTGATATCTTGAACATAAAAGAATTTCCCATTAAAATTAGTTTAGTTTATTAACTTTATTTTCCCAGCTCAGAAAGAAACCCTGTATTAAAAGAGAGTAATAATTCACTACACCACAGTTCCTATTTATTCCAATTTATTAATCTTTTTTTTCTCCCCACTTACTTCAATGTCCATAATCAAGAATACAGTTCACTGCATTTCACTGTTCTCGTTCTGTGGCTGAAGAAGCT
>JAHLJT010007185.1:0-56977 GCA_031308135.1 Acheta domesticus
AGGGCAATGTTGGTTGATTGGTGACATTGTTTCATTGAAGTGTTAGCATTCAAAGGTTTTTAAAAATGTTAGTCTTTACCATTTTTTATTTAGCTTTCGTCAACTTTCTTGCCTTCAGATCTGTTAGAAAATTATTTAAAAAATACTATTGGTGTAAAGTAGTGATTTTTTGCATTTTTTCTATTATACTTAACGATTTTTAATAATAATATCAGATCTGAAGATGACTAAGCCATTGAAAACTGCTAAACAATTAGAAAATGTTGATAGAGACAGTACATTATATTTGAATACAGGACAACAATGTTATTGAGAGTTTGTATTTTTTGTGGATTTCTACATCGTAAATGGTTTACGGGAGTCCATGCATGACCAGATATAGCCCCATATTAGCCAGATCTTTTTTTGTCTTGTTACGCCTTTTTTGAAACGAAAACGAAACCTAAAAAACGGAGACTTAATTGTGACAGTTACTCGTAGACATGAAATGCCCACAACAGTATTAAATTTCTCATAATGTACGCCATTGACTTGGTATCGGTTCGAATGAAAAAAACGTGTAAAGATTACAAACAAGACAAAAAGGCTAAAATACTGGGATTGTTTGTATGTTTCCTGGAACCATTAATCCCAGGGTGCGAATGTTTTTTTACAATATGGTAACGTCAACCCTCAAAAAACTTTGAAAGCAAGGGTTAATAGTAAGTAAACTTTAATCATACTTGTGTAAACCTTTACAAATGCTAAGTGATGAAAAGCATTTCCTAAAGATTATTCAGACATCAGAAATACATAGTACATAAATAATTCTAAAAACGTCTTGTAAGTAAATCGAGTATACATCATGTAAGTTACCCAGATTTAATTAATCAATTATTATTCATTTATTTATTTTCCAAACGTTAAATATTTGTGACAAAAACGACATTTACTAGAGCTTCCTATTTTGTCCCTTTTTACTTTGAGACAAATATGAAAATATCTCGTTTTTGGTGTTTTAAAATTACGACCCCTACAGGGTATGAGAAATCAAAACAGCTCTGAAAATATATATATTTCGCTGGTAATAACAATTAATGAAATACATCGCAATGTGTCGATCTGTTGATTACATTCTCATCGAAAACTGGGGAAGATGTGCTGCTATTTGTGCATGCCTGAAAATATTATCAGTTTCTCGCATTCGTTTATGTAGTTGTAATGGGTGGCACTGAGAATAAACTCCTGTTTTTATTTACGAGGGGTGACTTTTCCCGAAATTCCAAAAGTCGTCTTGGAGGTTACTTCTCACCTGTACCTTCTAACATCTATTAGTGCAGAATTAGATTCAGATTACAAAAAAGAATTGTACGAATAATGAGCAAATCCACCCACGTGATTCTTGTAAATCTCTCTTTATTATCTAGGAATTTTACCATTACCTTGTCTCCTGATTTACGAATCAGTAGTTTTGTCAAAAAGGACTTACTTAAGGCGGGAATATATTTTCAGCAAACGCCGATGTCTATAAGTATAACACACGAACGTAGTAATCATATTCACCAGGTGGCAGTATCAACAGCTCACTACAAAAAAATTCACATACAATTCATGTACATTACTCTACAACACTTTGCCAGAAGACATTAAACGATTAAATTCGATAGAAAAGTTCAAGTCCCAAGTAAAATCTTTTCTGCTGCATAACTGTTTCTATACAATTCGAGACTATACCGAGCATCAAAAAGGAAAGAAGCATTAATTTTATCAATGATAGTTAATGTAATTATTTATCATTTGGACTGTATAATTCTAAAGAACCTGTAACAAATATTGTACCACAGTTTCTGGGTTTATGGCCCCCATCTCGATCAGGTTTTTTATTCCAGTTTCCCTGATCCTTGAGCAAATGCTGAGATGGTCTCTTGTTTTGCTTCTGGACATAAATGTAACTTCATTATTTGTGCATGTCCTTCTGAATTTCAGTGGGAAATATAGTTATTCAAATTATCGTTTTCCATATTATCGCGGCAAAAAGTATTATTCTTTCATGAAGAACATGAGGGTTTAGGGCAGGAATTATAGCTAATTTACCTGTTGAAAATATATTTTATTATATAGGAGCGAATATTTTGTCAACAAAACTAAAAAAAACCCTCTCTTTTCTGTATTCAAAATTCGACTAGAATATGGTTTTAGGATAGAGATCCCGAATTATGAAAACGTGCACAAAATTCACTTCTCCCCATAGCTCGTCACACAGTTTTTAACTGTTTTTGACGTAAATAAACAAACAAATAAATAAAATGTTCCTTAAATTGAACGATAATTTTGTTTGTATTTGCATTCTGTTTTGCGGTGACATGGCGACTGGTTCAAGCCTTCATGCCCCGTGTACTTTCGTGAACATCTTACGGTATGTGTGTGGTGTATTTATGGAGCTATTATCAAGGGCAGTAGAATAATGGAGAGGAAAGGAATACATATAGTTAAATGCGGCGTAATTGGACGTAGATACGCGTCATATCACCGTCCCATTTGGAAGTTCTTTGGTTTGTTTTTTCAGTTAAAAAGCATTTTCAATAAATTTGCCTCTCCTTTTGTACGTAATATCTAAAAAAAGGCATGTGTGTGAATGAATGCCGTGCTTTTGGGTGCCTACCATCCGAATGAAGATGCAACAAGCCATTCCCGCTGACGGTGGACAGTGGATGGAAATAACCCCAAATGTGGGACGAACTTTTTTTTTCGAAAACAGAAAAAAATGGCGGACAGGCGTAACTCGTAAAATATACAAAATGCGTATACTCCGATTTATGTGCTGTCGACACCACGTAAAAATGAATAGCTGCATGGGATAGTTTTCATTTTAATAACAATTGAAGCAGGGTACTAAAATTTGGAAAATGTCTGCTAAATGGTTTAAATTTGAACGGTAGAGGGTACTAAATGTTAATTTTATGTGTACAGCGCTATTAATAAAGTTACAAGCGTTGAAAAAGTTCCCGGAATGGTGGTTCAACTTATTAATGTTATAACCTAAGGCAATGGTAACCTAATCACTTTTGAAGACACCTTTGCTCACCCATACACTTGCTCCATCGTCCCTGCCATTGTTGGAATCAGCGGTAGAAACCTTCTCTTGGAACCTGTCGGAGCTGACTAAAGTTACAAAAAGTCTCCCTTTGAGACCTAATTATCAGAGTAGGGAACAGCCAATGGTCCTCGGGAACGAGAGCCGGAGAAAACGAGGATTGAAGGGAAGACAGCATGTTCTCCGCGAGGAATTTCTGCACAACAAACGATGTGCGGCTGGCGTGTTATTGTGATGCACTGGCCCGTGCTTTTCACTGCCACGTGCCCGTCGCGTCCTTCGAACTGCATCACGCATACTCTCCAAACTTGCGCACAGAAAGTTCCAGTTGCAGACTGCCGAGACCACGGTGTAGCAGGATCTCTCTTACTCGGAACTTTGAAGAGCAAAGAAATTAATTTTTGCGTAATTAATTAGCAATTAAATCGTTCTACCAGATGGCATATTTGTTTTTGTGGTACCGATTGTGGTGTGCCTGCTGAATATTCCGCCAGCTCACACTTCATTACTCGGAAGTTTGAAGAAGCAAAAAAGTGATTTTTCTTAATTAATTAGCAATTAAATAAATAGTTCTAAATGTAGCGTATGTGTTTTTGTGAAAACAGAAAATTGTAGTGCCAGGGGGAAGAGAGGTTGTAGCAAGGCGGATAGTGTCTGCGAAACTCATTTTCCCCAGTTTGCACATGAACTTCATGTGCGCACGCTGTTCAACCGCGACTTAAACGCCGACGGACTACCGGACTACCACTCAAGTGGTAATCAATTTTGGGCATAATGAATATCGCCAAATCACGTGGTCCAAAGGTGAACAAGAAACAAAAATGTATCATAAACAGTGTATTTTGAGAGAAGGCTGTCTTTAAAAATAGTATTCTGAAACATGCAAGTATTTACTTCAAGCAGCATTCTACTGTTTGAAGTAAATACGATAAGATATCTAATAACTTGATGTGAATCAGTAAATTCTGTTTCAAACACAAGAAAGCTAATTTTTGTTCCATTTATAAAGTTATTACGTCATAGCTGCCGTACCCGTTCTGAATACAATACTGCACGGAAACCTTGAGCTGAATTCGGAACTGGAAGTGAACGTGACCTATTTTTTGTCTTTACATGATTCAAGGTTCTTGTTCACATGCAGCTTTTTTCGTGATATGAGAAACCAGTTTGTTTTTGTAATTAATGTTCTTCATTTGCGCACGGTGAGCGTACGTTACAAAAACACAGCCACCCTTACTTGTCGTGGCTTCTAACATTTAAATTGATCTAATATCTATTGTTCTTTTTGGATTAATCGTCGAATTTGTATCAGTATTCTAAGAGTTGCAAATTACTGCAGATCTCTACTTCGCTACGCTAATTCATAAAATTAACTTTAGCTTACACATATTCATCTTAATATACGTTTTGGAAAAAATAATTTTACGCTTTGTTTTGTGTTTGCTAGGTACGTCTTTCCTCGGCCTGCAGATGACTGACCTTTAAAATTTCGCTACGTCATTACTTGTAAATTAACAACTTCATTAATGCTTCATTTCACTTCACCTGAATTAAGCATTGTGTGATAACTAGGGCACATATTTTTATGAATTCACGTATTTTCTATTCTTAGCAGAACTTTAAGAATATATCTACGTAATAATACATGCAGCAACCATGTTTTGGATCTCCTTTACATATTTTTATACCACTTAATTATTTCCAATGTTTTCACATACAATAATAAAAAGTATTTTATCGAATGAATATATTACTTCTTATATTCTTAATAATATCATAATTTACTCATATGTAGACAATTTTCTGTATTTTACGAATCGAGCATTGGGAATGCAACCTTGCAACCTTGATGCTAAGACATGTCTCTGCATCATGACAACTACGACACTCGGGGAATTCCCTCTTTACTGAACCCGCAGAAGTTCACACCAGCTCTCGCGACAAAACTCTGTGATTTCCCCTTTTCTAAGGGTGAACAATGAACGATCTGTATGCGTTGAAATAGCAAAATTTACATCATGTTATGTGTAACGAACTTTTTCGCTTTTTTTAAAAGACATAATGAGACGTAGTGAATGATGTTCAACACCAACTCTAATACCAATGCGCAATAGCATACAACTTCATCGTCTGTTGATTTTCTTATTTTTTGATTTTATAATTTTAATTTCGAATATACTCCATCCTTACATGCATACAGAATATTCGGCAATGATTTTGAAATAAAATGCTTTGAAAAGTATAGACTCAATTTTTTTTTAAAGAAGAACGTAGTAGTAACTTGCAACAGTTGAAGGACGGAGCGTCGTCGTCAACTCAGAAATGCATGGCGAATCAATTACGCCTTATTTGGGATAAAAATACCTTTCGAAATGATGCATTATAAGAATCCACTTGTTATTAATTTGTACATCTCTAAAGTGCATTGTCGTTCGTGGGTTCGCGTTTTCAGATTGACAGGGGAGTCGATTGCTTCTCGTTGTGTTACGATAAGAGGTACGGTTTATGGGTTTCAACACTGAAACCTCAGAACGTTGTAACTGTTGGTGATTTAATCTTCTTTCGTGATTTCATTTGATCTTTTTCTTCCCTTTCTTTTCCTACACTCCATGCTAAGCATTCTTTGCGATAGACAGATAATTTGTTTGCGGCCCCATTCCACTGGGTCCTGCAGTTGCCCCAGATTCTCCAACCTCTGGACGCCACTGTCACTCATGCACCCTCGCTCGTGGGGCACGGTTGGATTAATATCTTAATGAGCCCCAAGCATGCGCAAACCAAGAGGCCTTCTATTGGTATTAAAGTATTGAACATTAACATAAAAATAAATAAGAAAATAAACAAACTTTTGCGATTTAAAAATTCAGTATTAAAATATTGGTTTAGTGGTGAAATGTCGTTCCCATTTAAAATAAATGTTCACAGGTGTTGTCATTGCCAACAATGTTATTTATTTCAACAAGAGCAGCTTTCGATGGCTTAGCCATCATCATCAGTTTTCTGATGATTCTGTCTGGAAGCCACAAAACAACTACGTAGTCGTTTTGTGGTTTCCAGACAGCAGAAAACTGATGATGATGGCTAAGCCACCGAAAGCTGCTCTTGTTGAAATAAATAACATTGTTGGCAATGACAAGACCTGTGATCATTCAGTATTAAAAATGTTTACATACTTGTGAACTAATGTAAAATGAGGATTAAGAAATCATGTGGCCCGTATTCAATGGGGCCTCTTAGCTCGTTTTAGGGACCGTTCATAAATTACGTATCGCAAATTTGGAGTATTTTCCATACCTCCTGTTCCCCTGTAACGCACCCGTAACGCTCGCTTGAACCTCCCTAAATAATTACGCAACACTTGCGATCTCCCCCCTTGTAAATGTGAGAAGCGAAAATAAATTACAGCGCAGTAAAAACAATTTGTATTTATTTTCTGTTGTATATTAATTAAAGTGGGAATTAGTTGGCGATGCTGACTGCACCTAACAAGAAGATTGGGAGCAAGTTGTCAGTGAAGGAAGGACTTATAGGCGAGAAAATATTTGATCACAAGCTGTGCACACACCATCTTAGATGACGCTTGAGGCGAGAGTCTTCTGTGTTAATGTAAATAGATTCTAGAACATACTGCATGTCAGTTTTAAATATTTTCTTCGTAATCTTACTGATTCAATAAAAAAATGATTAAAAATATTTCCATTTATTGAAACAACTTACAGATAATACTTATAATTTTTGTTTTTAAAACAAATTAAATAGTTAACATTTTACTGTTTTAGTATGAGACTAAAAAAAGAATTAACAATAAATTAATATCCCTATTCAACGCAACATAACGCTGCCATAAAACCCCTCCCTCTTGTAGCGTTTCGTAATTATGGACGATCCTTTACGCATGAATCCACTCCTGGCGATTCGCCGCCGAATAGCGCGTCATTCCATCGACCGTCTTGCGAGCGTGTGCGTCACGCGAGTCTCGTGTTGCCGAGCGGCTCCAAACGCTCAGTTCACGTATTACGAAGTGCAGGCAGTCGCCGAGCGCCGCGCCACCGTCCAAGCGCAGTAGGCGAGGAACGTGAGCCCTCGCGCAGGGACACCGTTTGCGCCGCACATTGCGTACCGCCCCATGCACAAACGCGGATCGTTTTGGAGGGGGCCATCATAGATTTTGGTTAAATAATAAACATTCGTTATTATATTGTATATTATTTTTGTAGTGCAAAATACGATACTGTACAATCTTCTTTATATAATTACATAATTCTAACATGAATATTTAAATCAATTCTCTCAAATAAAAGAAGGTAACAAACGAAAACTCTTGGCCTTTGGGGTGTGAGCATAAGCCCCTCCGCCCCCAGAACCGTCACGGAGGAAGCCGACTATAGATTCAACAAATGACGGCAGAATGGCGTGTGGACATTTAGTGTGTTCGAGATGCCGCGGTGAATAAACATTAGTTGAAAAACAATAATTAGCCTGAGGGAAATTTAGGAATAACTTTCTATGTCAGCACGTATAGTTTATAAGGCGCAAGTGTGTGGTTTTCTATTTAACAGAGTGACTGTTGTCAAAGACAAGTGACGGAGAATTGCTGGTGTGAGTAAGCGCAGAAAGTACGAAATTCGAACTGAATAACTGGAAATTGGGGTATTTCGGACTAATAAACATCAAAAACGGGATATTAGGGAATTTTTGGCAGGTACCGTTAAGCAGGGGGACGCCGAAGAGGCGTAAAGTAGAATAATGTGATGTCAATAAAGAAGGACAAAAGACTGAGAGAGCCTGTTTTGTTGAGGAAAAATTTTGCTAATGAACTGCAACAATACTTTTCTAGATGAGTTCTGGTCTCAGAGGTGAGGACCTCATGTCTTGCTGTGCGAGAAATTATTTTTGACGTGAAGAAAAGAACGTTACGAGTTTTTCCTTTGAGAATGACAGTCGATTTATTTGCGAGTTATATTGACAATGTGGTAAATGGTAACTGGAACTTGGAGTAGCCGTCGTAATCGTCAAGGAAGTGGGGCGCAGTTATGACATCGCTACGAAAAGGGAAGTAGCAATTTATGTAAATCTTGTGCACAGCCCAGACAGTGATTTACAGAAGTATTTGCTCAAACATTGGACCATTCGCACATACACCTCCCCCCAGGTTTTGCATAAAAAAATTCGAAAATTCGGCACGTTTTTCTTATGTTTTCCTTTGCAAAGATGTTTAAAAAAGGATAGCTCCCTGGAATTTTCATTGTCAGAATTTCCTCAGAAATTTCAGGCGGGTTATCGGAAATAAAAGTATCTATCCTTTTGTCCCATTGTTTGTAAAAATAACATACAATAATTGAAAAAATTATTTCGCTTTGTTCCAGATACTCCGATATTAGCCTCCTCGTCCATTTTTTGTTGAAAATTGCTTGAAAAAAGGCGCTTAACTTAAAAGGTGTTGAATAACAGGAAGCCGAAGATTAATTTTATTCGTATTCATATTTTTCCTCCCTCAACTGTGCATCTCTTTACCATACACTTTATATTAGGAACGTAGTTTGAAAGAAGGGATATCCACCAAAAAACATTTACTTTTACGGACTTGATCCCCCATATTTTCGAGAGGAAGACATCAAGCGTACCGTGAACACTCAAGCTCTAGCTCTACCACAGCGGGCCAATGGCGCCTCGACGTTTTATGCAAGAGTTGTCATGAAAAGAGTAGACGAGCTGGACATTAGCCATCAAACGCTAGTCTACTAATGAGGGACGGCAAACGCTGGACAGCACAATCTGTATGAAAGCTCTTCCACGGGAGTAACATGTCTGAGAGTTTAATTACGATCTCGGTCCCTCCAAATGCTTAGAAGTAGTTGAGCGGAAAATATAATTTTCAGTTTGCAGATGGCGTAAATAAATGCTCTTGTGCACATGTATATGCATATCCTGAAAGACGTCCTAGCGAGAATTTGTTAAGCTTGAGTATAAGTATCAACATGTTCTGACGACGCGACACTAATTTGGAATGGAGTGCTGAAAAAACTCAAAGAATGCTGTTTGAAATTCTGGGATGCGAAAAGATGAAACGTTTCGTAATCCAGTGCCCTATGAATGTTGATGAAACTCGAAGTGACTGATGTTTTGGTAAGTCAAAATGAGTGAGACTATGAGAGATATACATTTAAAAAAAATCATTGTAAAATATGTATTTTTCGTACCGGAAATGGTTTTATAAAGTTAATTACAATTTTACCTTCTGGCAAATTAAACATTTCTGTTTAAATTATTATATTATTATTTACAGATTTTGTACTAAGTAATTCAAATGATAACACTGATGTTATGTTTGACTCTGACGTAGTTATGTTTATTGCGTTAAGTTTAATTTACTATAGAATTGTACAAAAGTCGTTTATTTAAAAGAAAATTTAAAAGTACCGCAAATTACATGTAGCGTTTCGGGTATGTAAATTTCTTCGTGCCTACAATTCAACCTGGGGTTTAGCTTTACACACACGTGCTAGTCTCCCTCTAGATAAACGTAGCCTTTCCTTCAAGTTGGAAGCTGTTCAGCCAGACCTTCAGGTTGGACTTAGATTCAGGGTCGGGAGGAAACATTAGTCGATATCCATTGATAGTTTTGTCAGGATGGCGGGACAGTTTTGTCAGGATGGACAGTGCGGGGGCCACAGAGGGGCGGCAGAGCGGGGGGGGGGCAGAACACGGGGCAAGAGAGGGTGGGCAGAGCGGGCGGACAGAGCGGGCGGACAGAGCGGCCGGGCAGAGCGGGCTAGATGAGGTGAGACGGGGCGGGCACGAAAGGCGGTGTGGTGAGTGGCGGAGCAGAGGAGGTGGCGGGGTGATTCGGCGCGCTTCTCAAATTGGATTGCGGAGGCGGGCGGCCGGCGCTACAGAATTGCAATTAGAAGCTCAATTAACAATGCAGGACTCCTGGGCGCGCCGCCGCTGCCGCCTCCGCGGGTTTTTGCAAAGTCGATTACAGCACGCGGCGCCGTGAGGACTGCTCGTCCCCGAGGACGCCGAGGACGCTCAACGACGCTAGTCGCCGCCGTCAACGCAGCCGCCCGCTCTACTTCTGTGTTCTCCAGAGCGGGGAGCTGGGGAAAAAGCGGTGTCACCTCTGTCCCTCCGACGCTACAATGAGCGAGACCAACCTTGCCCTTCATCCCAGATTATGGAGAATGGGCGATATATTAATGGAGAATCAGATTATCTGGGTCTGAGAATGGAAATAGGGAAAAATGAGGAAAGAGGTATTGCACTCGATTCGTCGACTGTTGAAAAGGATTGGCCTCTATTTTCTCCAGGAAATGGTCGATTGAAATCCCCAAAATGACAGATCATGGCATTGCTTTCTGGAATTTTTAAGGTAGTGGTGTACGTTGCTGACACTTGGTTCATATCGAATGTTTGCCACCGGTAGGACAGAGAGGAAAAGAACTCTCGTACTACGCTCCAGTTGGAGAAATCTGAAACTACGGAATTAATTTTCCACCTTCATATCACAAATGTTCTTGTGTAATTGGTAGGGAAGGAGGTTACTATCATTTCTCCTTAATCCGTCATTTTATGATCCAAAAAGCAAATGGTAAAATGAAAGTAAGTCGATGACCTGGATGACACCAGTTCGAAGAATATGCGTAAGAAGGCTGCATGAGTTGAAAATTGCTTTTATTGGATTTATTAGGATATACGTTGAGATTTTGAAGAAATAACCACCAAAGAACATAAGAAACATTTATTAAAAATTGAGGTAATGAATCACTGAACCAACAAAAATATAAACAATGTAAATTAAATATTTGTATTTCATTTCACTATTTTTTCAACTAGTTTGATGGGCAATTATTTCCAATGTATAAACACAGTAAATGTCTTCAATTATAAGTTAAATTCAAAAAATTGGAACCATGTTTGAGAAAATCTTGATAATATTTTTGAGGTTTCTTATAAAATACCCCTAAAAATCAAAATATACTTTTCAGACTCAGATGCTCTCGAGTTCATTTAAATCGATTGAGGATATAAATTTGGTGAAAATCAGGTGAACTCTTTCGGCCGTAGCGTTGATCACAGATAGAAGTTTCGCCGTCAATCAATTTTGCGGTGTCAAGATCCACAAAACATGAATTTTGACTACACGATGTGCTAGAGGAAGTATGTTGCGAGTACCATAGACAGGACTAAAGCTTAGTCAATTTCTCGTTACCGGGGCCCGGCAATAAGTGTTTTTCGGTCGAAAATTTGCTTTTTGCCGCCGCACCATTACAATACTTTCTCTTCTTGAGAAGTTAGCGCGAGAAAGTAAAACGGCCTTATTATGTCGAAATTAATTGAAACAGATTTTTTTGAGATCCTGTATATGGTAATAAAAACATGATTGAATTCATTTGCTTAAAATAGCTCCGAATTTATCTTCTTGCTTGCAATATCTTTTATGGTAACAATTAATGAGGTTAAAAGGCGATCGATCCTGTTCAGAGATGAAATTTGGCCAACGCCGCTTGAAATAATTTCCTCCAAAAAAGTTTTATTAAATGAAATGTGGTTCTCTTGGACATTGTTTTGCACAGAATACAAGTTACGAACCAATTTATGCAAATGCCACGAAATAAATGAAATACGCTTCCATATGTCGGAACTTCGATGAAATTTCCCTACAATTTCTTTAATAACAAAATGTATAAGGGGAAGCGGATATGAATATCATTTGAGAGCATTCATTTTGCTCGTTAAAAAGTGCAAAAATTTCATGGGCTGTTTTTGACCATGCGTAAATAACAAATTCCATGCCGGCTGGGCTCGCCTGGGATTAGGACGGGGTGAGGATTGTGGTTCGGGCTGCCTTCGACGCCGTTCTGCGTCTCCTGCAATTAAAACTGACCGCAGCATTCTTTCGACGAGAGGGCAGCCGAATAATGAAATATTTTATAATTATTAACTTGTAGCTGCTCACGCAGGGCAGTCTTGGATCACGGCGCGTCTGTTTCTCTCACGTACCATCCGAGTGGCTTCTTTTTTTAAGGGTCAATAAAATGCATGATAGACATTATTTCTGTTTTGGAATATTTTTGTGGCATAGCGTAACGATTTTCTTTTTCAAATTCTGAGGTGAAAATTACGAGAACACAGTGGATTGCGGTAGTTTAAAATAAATATTCGTGTGATGGAAATAGAGGGAAAATTGTGAAAATTATTTTGTCTCAGAAGTGCCAAGGTAGAGTGTGCAGTAAAAAATATTGACCTATTGAAGAATATCGAATTTAGATGTGTAGGTATAGAAGTATTAATGCGTGCAAATGATCTTATTTTATTTTTATTATGATTATTTTCGCGTTCCAAAATTAATAAAAAAGAAAAAAGGGAACAGATTCTAGTTCTTCCCACAGTACGTCATACAGTTTTAATTGACATCATGGTAATTAACGAAACTGGTTTATAAAGGATATAATTGCACTGATGGCATTCATTCAAGAAAGTGAGCGACGGAGATTTTTTTTACAAAGGAGTAAATTATATCCCTTGACAGTAATGTTAGGTTCGATATTTTTTTGTTTCCATTTAAAAATAATTTTAAATTTGATAATTTTTATCTCTATACCTTTGGAGGAATACATTCGATGACGTCACATTCATCTGAATATGGCCAAATGTGAAGACACAGAGAGAAAATAATATTTATAAATCTTGGAAAGTATCCAGCTATTCGATTCTGAATACCTGTGCCACTTCTTCTGAATTAGAAGTGGTTTTGTTTGCATACATTTTGAATTTGTTTCCTTCTGCGCGTCTGTCCGTCCGTCGGTGAACACTGCTAACGCCTGAAACCATACGTACGATTTCTTCCAAAATGGATATTCCCCGGGCGTTCTGGTTCTAGTCGAAGCGATCAGATTTTTAAAAAATTCTGTAAAATTTGGTGGTACTTTACATGAAGCCTCCCGGACATTTCAAAAATTTTCTCAAACCGACTTCCAATTTTTTCGTTAAATTTCTTGTAAGAATGGAGTAAAAAAACACTTATTAAGGTGGCATAGGTCCGATTTCACAGATAAGTCTGAAGTTTCAAAAACTGCAAAAGTTTTAGAAAACTTTTTCGGCGGGTTTTCCTGGAACTACAAAATTGAAGATAGAGATTTTCCCTTCAAATAAAATTGTTGTCCGAAGTGAGTTCTTTCATTAAGGTCATGCTCATTTTTTAAACATTTTGTAGTTTTTCGCGCAATATTGCGTGCAATATCTGCAATTTTAAACAGTTACAAAAACAAGATTATCTCAAAAACGGCTCCAAATTTTTCTTTAAACCTTTAGTAGGTATAGTGCCTAGTGTATTTTATGAGATGACAAAAACGTCATATTGCTCTATTCTTTTGTTTTTTCAAAAATTGTAATTTTTTTGACTGTCTCTCATGTCGTTAATATTTACATTGATTTATTACGGTGATTTTTTCACATTATTATAATTACGAGTACATGTGTTTTAAATAATGTCAAGTAAAGTTTCTCGAAAACACAACCGTTTTTTGTGAAAAGTAGCTCAACATTCCGCATTCTCAGAAACACTCATATGCCATTTTCTCATATATGGCGGAAATTTTTTCTTCAGACTTTTGTAACGGATTACACTCTTTAATATGACGTAAAGTTTATTTGGAGTTTTTTTTTGAAAAATTATGTAATGTATTTTTTTAAAGATCTCTCAATCTTTAAAATGCACATTACCAGCAATTTGTAAAGATCATTATATTTGTGAGTGTAAGGGCTTCAAATAACTTCAAATGAAGTATTTTCAAAATTCAAAAATTTTCTGTGACAATGAGCCTCAATTTGCATTTTTAGTACCGCTAAAACGCAATTTTCTTTAACAACGGCACATAATTTCTAAAAGAAAATTGCCATTTTGACTAGGTTTTTGTGTTCTTTAATATTCTGAAATTAATTTTTCTGTTCTACCAATAGGAAACCGAAAAATTAAGAAAATGAAAAAAAAGTACTTTTGGCGCTGATAGATGACAGCTGGCAAGAAAGAGTTTGTGGCAATTCCGAATAGCTAGCGAAGACCCAAGGAAATAGAAAACTAATAAGGGAAAGTCTGTGCCATTCTGTAGCCCCTGTTTTTTTTTTTTTAGATTTGTAAGTACAGTGCCTACCGTAACTCGCAAGCGCCGGCGTAGAGCCTACCGTATTCTCAGGAGCAGTATAGGAGTTGTGAAATTTTCCTGCTCGGTAATCTTCATGAATAATCCCTTCAGCCGCTCACCGGCGTGGCGCATTCGCGTATTCCTTGCGCGCACCGCGGGAGGCGTGTGTTGTTTGCTCACCATTTATTCAGGGGCCGCGAGCCGAAGGCAGGGCGACCCCTATCTCCTCGCCCTCGCCTGTCCCTGCGGCCGCCCCCGCGCCCTGGGGCCAGAGGGGCGTGCGCCAGGTCGGTAACAAGGGGCGCCACCGTAACGTTTAACCCTCCCCGCCCCACCATGCTCCTTTTCTTATCCTCATTCCGGGGTCTTCTTGCTCTCAGTGAGTGTTTATTGCTACGGACGCGTCCTCTAGCAGTAGTCGTTAGTCCCGTAAGTGTAGTGCATGTTTTATCCCGGGAGTTGTTGGTGTTTTTCCTGGTTTGATACAAGAGATACGCTTCCGACCGTCATATTCTTTGTTGGATCGCACACTTTTATTGTTCGGCCCTAACATACCATCTTGATCGAGGTCTTCTGGCGTTACTTAATCACTTGACGCGTATCTCGGGATGGTCCCAGTCGTATATGTACAACTTTCTCCCCTCACCCGTCTTAAATCCTACAACTCTGTTCTGTATTTAAGAAGTTATAACAGCCTCTATAGCGTAAGTCTCGCCACTATTATTATTATTATTATTATTATTATTATTATTATTATTATTATAAGATACAAAATCTCAACACTGTTGGACATGAGACAATACGTCGGAATTGAGATTCAAGACGTATTGTATAACAGTTGAGTTGATATCAGTCAATCTCGTCTCCTAAGAACTTCCTCACAATATGGCAAGTGTCCAGTATCACTGATTTCTGAATTTTTGATAGATAGCTTTCTAATTGAAGGATTTTCAAGTGTTTCTTTGTGCTTGTAGGAATTAGTCCTGTGGTCGAAATGATAATGGGTCTAATATAGACTTTCTTGACTTTCCACATTTTCTTTACTTCATCTGCTAGATCCTTGTATTTGCTGATCTTGTTGCTATAGCTATTGTCGATATTGTGGGAGAGTGGAATGGCAATGTCAATCAGATGGACTTCTTGTTTCATTTTATCTAGCAAGGTGATGTCGGGTCTATTGGCTGGTATGGTGAGGTCAGTCCTTATTTCTCTATCCCAATAGAGTTTGAAATCGCTGTTATCAACTACTGGCGACGGTTCATATTTATAATAGGGTGATGCTGAAGCTGTGCCTCCTGCTAAATTTTGATGGATGATTTTTGCTTTATTATTATTATTATTATTATTATTATTATTATTATTATTGTTATTATTATTGCTCCATATCACGACTACAGATGTTATGAGTCGGCTGAGTATAAAATCTACTCCAGGTTGCAACCAGCTACCTAAGGAGCAAATCTAGGGACTGTCGTTGCCTCTACAATACTTCGCGCAAAATGTGAGCTGTGCCAAGTAAAGCTATTTCTTGCACTTCCCAGTCCTTTGAATGACCTGGAAGTTTAGCCAAGGTTGTTGTTGTTATTGTTATTATTATTATTATTATTATTATTATTATTATTATTGTTATTATTGGATGACCCATGGACATCCTGCTGTCTTCCTGTGAGGTAGTCCGGGTTCGATTCCCGGTCGGGACGAAAATTATGATTGCGTGCAATTTTAAAAATATATCTAAAACCATATTTTCACAAAACGGCTCCAAACTTTTTCTTTAAACTTTTGGTAAGGATAATTTCGAATACTCTATGAGACGCCACATTGCTCTATTCTTTGTTGTTGTTTTTTTTTAAAAAAACACAACTGTAATTTTTTGACTTGTCTCTTACGTTGTTAATATTTACATGGGACGGCGATTTGTTCATATTTTTATAATTATGAGTGCATGTACATTAGTCATATAAAGTATCTCGAAACTCTGCAGTTTTCTGTGGAAATGAGCTCACAATTCTGCATTTTCAGAAACGCTCACACGCCGTATTCTCAAAAACGCCTCCAAAGTTTCTTAAAACTTTTCGTACGGCTAATGTTAAGTGCACTGTTTAAGATGACAGATAATTAATTCTGCTGTATTCTTTTGTTTTTTCAAAAATTACTCTAATATATATTTTTTGAAGTATCTCTTACGCTTCCAGCGATTAGTAAACACTTGCATTTCGACTGGTAGTGCCTAAAATTACTTCCAATAAAGTTTTTCAAAAACTAAAAAAAAAAAAACCCTGTGAAATAGGGCTTAAAATTTCACGATTACAGTAAGGCTTGAACGCCATTTCCTTAAAAACGGCTCTAAATTGTTCAAAGAAGATTGCCATTTAGAAGGAGGTTTTCCTCTTCTTTACTATTCTTGAAGTACTATTTTGATTCTATTATTAGTAAAACGAAAAATTGAGAAAATTTAAAAGAAGTATACTTTGAAAGGTGATAGATGGCAGCTGGCAAGAGGATGGGACAAAACCGTAAAGACAGTCAACGCGAAGGAAATTATAAAATTTCACTACGACAAAGTCTGTGCCATTCTGTGGCACCTGTAGCGTCGCGAGGTGGCGCACGTGCCGTTTCGCTGGAAAGCCCGGCCTTAAGCCGGATGGGGGATGGGGGTGGAATGCGGCGGCGCCTCGCCGGCGCGCGCCGGGCAGGAAATCCCAGCCTCAAAATAGCCAGGACAACTGAGCGTGCCTGAGTGCGAGTCCATTGATGAAGGCTGCTCTCTGCTGAGGGCTGGCTTGCGAGCCGAATGACGCCCGCCGCTGGTAGAGTGGGGGACGAGCCGTGGGGTATTTATTGCGGCGCCGACATGCGCTCGGGGGATACGCTAGTGAGTCGAAAGACGTGAGGTATCTCCGTGCAACCTTGCACGTTTTGGCATCCGGCCATGTAACATCTAGTTACGGGGATCCCCCATCCGGCTTAAGGCCGGGCTTTCCAGCGAAACGGCACGTGCGCCACCTCGCGACGCTACACACCACTATTTTGAAATAAATTACCGGATTCAGAAAATAACGTTATATCGTTGACAATCAAACTTCTGCTGAGGCATTCTTCGACCTCCCATGTCCCAGCCATCCACCCCGATTCGTCAGCCATCTTCAGTGCCCTCGGCCGCTCCTTGACTCTTAACAAGCAGGGGCGCTCCGCTACACAACACGCGCGGCTGCAACCGCACGCGCTGTGCCCTCGACCACGCCTCCCTCCCCCCGCCTGCGCCTCGTGCCGCCGCCCCTTGCCGATCTCTCCTCCTTTTCATTCTTCTCCTCTTCCTTCTCTTCCTTCCTCTCATTATTATTTCCATCTCGAACTCTTCCTCCTTTAGCCATTCACCTTCTCACTACTCTTCCTATCATTTTGCTTCCCCTTTGCCTCCCCCGTCTCATTGACACCATCTTGCCGTGTGTTATCATTCTCCCCTTCCTTCATGTATACTCCTTCCTCCTCCTTCATTTCTTCCTCTTCCTATCTCTCATCCATATCCTCCTTTCCCTCTACATCATCCTCTTCCTCCTTCTCTCCGGCCACCTTCCAGACATCAGCCTTACTCGGGACCTCACTACAAAAGTCGAATTATTAATGATTTTCGGTTTAGTTTTTAAATTGTTAGAGAGAAGCCCGTAATTGTAGCAATAAGGGTAACCCGTGTGGTGAAACGATGTCGGACTGTCTCCTGTCACTGGGAATAGGCTTCAAATCTACGTCGATTTACAAGGAATTTGTGCTGAACGAAACGAGCTCTCTGCATGGTTGCTGGGGGATCTCCTGTTTTCCCTGCTTCTTATTCAACCAATCATCCGTCAACAATAATTTATATCTTTCTAATCCCCACCCATCAAAATCATTATCCAAGTATAAACATGAGGCTCATGTACTGAAATCATAAAAAGGAATGGTAGCAATAGTTTTTCACGACAAAATTTGAAAGTAAAATTATTTCTCTAGTCTCTCAATGCGAAGATACACGTCCTGCTTGTGTACCGAATAAAATCTTTACAGTTGCAATATTTGAACGTGAAGAGAGGTAGATGATAACGGCACACGCTCGTCCGTCCGTCTGTCCGCCCGTCTGTCCTTCCGTCTGTCCGCACGTCTGTCCGCACGTCTGCCCGCCTTTCTGTCCGCCTTCTGTCCGCTCGTCTGTCCGCCCTCTGCCCGCTCGTCTGTCCGCCCTCTGTCCGCTCGTCTGTCCGCCCTCTGTCCGCTCGTCTGTCCGCCCGTCTGTCCGCCCGTCTGTCCGCCCGTCTGTCCGCCCGTCTGTCCGCCCGTCTGTCCGCCCGTCTGTCCGCCCGTCTGTCCACCCGTCTGTCCACCCGTCTGTCCGCCCGTCTGTCCGCCCGTCTGTCCGCCCGTCTGTCCGCACGTCTGCCCGCCTTTCTGTCCGCCTTCTGTCCGCTCGTCTGTCCGCCCTCTGCCCGCTCGTCTGTCCGCCCTCTGTCCGCTCGTCTGTCCGCCCTCTGTCCGCCCGTCTGTCCGCCCGTCTGTCCGCCCGTCTGTCCGCCCGTCTGTCCGCCCGTCTGTCCGCCCGTCTGTCCGCCCGACCACCTATTCATCCGCTCTTCCGTTCATATGCCCGTCCATCCCTCATCCGTCCGCCCGTCCATCCGTCTGCCCGCCCGCCCATCCACCCTCCCGTCCGCCCCACGCCTCTCCACTCAACCGCTCGTCCCGCCACCGGCGACACACCCAGCGAGGCAAAATCACAGGGCGGTTAGAAGGAGAGGTCAGCTTATCGGCGCACGGCCGGCAAAAGCGCCTCCTCTACTCACCGGCCTCTTCCCTTCCACCGTGGTGACGACCTCTTGAGTCCGCGAACCGGACTTCGGACGTTTGGCCCCGGAGCGATTTTTAAAGGCCCCATTTCCAGATCGGAATCCCTCCTCCCCTCGTTTTCCGCGCAAGTTTGCCCGTTCGGTTCATTCTTCCACGCAGAGAAATTTTCACGAGACTCTGTATTGAGATTTCCCCTCCGGCGCGAGCGTGCGGCGCTGGAGGAAGCAGCGATGCGAGGCGGGAGGGGGGAGGGGAGAGGGCGATATTGTCTGGCAGTCCCTGCTGAGGCACGCGCCGCGAAAGGGAGCGACTCGAGTGCTTGGGGTTGCGAGGGTGGAGAGTCGGGGCAAGAGCTTGCAAGAGCGACAACCAGGGGATGGGCATTGCGAGATTCGGAGGCTGATTTTGTGTGGCAGCTGCTAGCGTTCTCGACTCACCCGTTCGTCATTATTATCTTCTTCAATCTATTATTTTTCTCTTTCAGTTTCATGACTTAATTTCTTTTGCAAATTCTGGCTGTGCGAATGTACAACTTTATTAAATTAATCTGGAACAACAGTAGAAGTGTAGTCACATTGGTAACAGTTAAATTGTGGGAAATCATCTCAGGATTGTGTATTGTGAATGTGAGCGTACTAGAAAAGTAAGAGAAAAATATGGTTTAATAATAATAATAGATAATTAAATCAACAATGTCACATTAATTAAATCAGTAAGGTCGGACGTATCAGTACTGTCGGACGTGTCGCTACGGTCGTACATGTCAGTACGGTCGGACGTATCGGTACTGTCGGACGTGTCGGTACGGTCGGACGTGTCGGTATGGTCGGAGGTGTCGGGACGGTCGGATGTGTCGGTACGGTCGGACGTGCCGGTAACGTCGCACGTGCGTTGCGTGAGGGTGTATTCGAATGAGACGGGTGTGTGGCAGGAGGCAAAGATGGTGTGGGGCTTATGTAAAATGAGATGTATTCCGAACGAGGAGTATTTTGACCGCTCGGTGATGGGAGGGGGACGTAGGAGTCGGCCACCGTCGTCGTTAGCCCAAAGCGACGTCCACTCGAGGTGGCACTGCGGCTGGCGCGTCCTGCGTCCACTAGAGCAACGCGCGCCTGCCAGAGAGGGAGCGCTGGGCCCCGCGAGAGCGCAGTGCGCCACACAACGCTTCTATCTGTACGAAAGCTACCTCGTGTTCTGCTATATTTAAGACAATTAGTGTTAATTGAACGTACCTCGTGACAGCTCTGGGTCAGCGTGCTCGCTTTCCAGTACAGAGCAGCCCCAAGTTCGATTCCCGGTCGAGGCAAGACTATAGTGTGCGTTTTCCTTGCAATGTCCCAGTATATGTTGCTGTGTGACGATGAGAAAATTCAATTCTTAGGTTGAGAAGACCAGAACACGGCGTGAGGGGTCTACGTGCTAACCACATGTACCCCCTTAACCCATGGCCGCGAGGCAGGTATCTCGCCGGTAGGCCTGAGCCCGTTCACGGGATGTTGCGCCTAGAACATACATACGTAATGAACAAGGATATTGATGTCCCTCTTCACTCATTGATATAAAGTTTGTTACTATCTCGTACACATAATACACAGAAGCGTAAAAGTGATTGCAGTCGATTCTTTATTTTTTTTGTTCGCTTTGTTCACTCCATTACATGCTCGTAACCCCTATTTTCTTTCTGTGAGAGTTTGACAAGGCCACGCGGAGAATGCTGAGTGCTCGAAATCGTTCTCAATCTCATTCGCATACTTCATTTGACGACCCTGCACTAAGGGTTCAACAGAATATGAATTATTTCAAGTGTAATTTGCGTGTGAGTTCTGTTTAGAGGACGGAATATGAAATTTCTAAAACAGTTAACGAGTGATCATAGGTGTAATTTACACTATCCCACAGGTAAGGACCCCAGTGTAGTTCTTCCCCTTTGTTTAGGGAAGGAAATACTGTTTATGTTTTAGAAATTTAACAACGAGAACATTTGAGACAGTTTCGTCTTTGAACCCAGTGTATATTTATAAACTAGTGGTGCTACAACAGCACATACTTTCTCGCAATATTTCACTGTTATCGTTATGTATGAAGCCCTTATATGTTTCATTAATTTCAGACAGAACTTACACGAAAACTACTAACTTTTACAAAAAAATTGTACATGACCTTTCTTAAAGAGCTAATTTTGTAACA
Source organism: Acheta domesticus (assembly GCA_031308135.1). Classification (NCBI taxonomy): domain Eukaryota; kingdom Metazoa; phylum Arthropoda; class Insecta; order Orthoptera; family Gryllidae; genus Acheta; species Acheta domesticus. The sequence continues at coordinate 21,223 of JAHLJT010007185.1, forward strand.
GACTTTAAGGGAAAAATATGTATCTTCAATTTTGTTGTTTCGGGAATTTTTTGAAATTAAAATAAAGCTAACAATACCGCAAATGAGATTAGCACAATATTTTTTACCGTCCCTTATCACATATGCGGAGAAATTTTAAAGAAAAAAATTTGAGCGGCTTTTGAGGAAAAAATTTCTTAAATTTCATGTTCAAATTACGCAAAATCTACTCGTTTTTTCACAAAAATGTGCGTGACCTTTTTTAAAGACCTAATTTTTTAGAATACGTTTTCTCTGAGACAAAAATCTCTATCTTTAATATTGTAGAACATTCTTTCTCTAAAGCAAAAATCTCTATCTTCAATTTTGTAGTTTTAAATTTTTTTGAATTTTCGAAAAATTGGGGATTTTAACGAAAATGAAATCAGAACGTCCTTCAGATTACTCAACAACAAAATTTAATAAAGAAATTTGAGCCATTTTTTTTGAAAGTTTTGAAAATGTCCCATGGGCTTCATGTAAAGAACCCTTCAAAAGTAAAATATCGATTTCAAATTCCATGGGCCGTGGCATCAGCTAGAACGATTGAGGAATATCAATTTTGGAGAAAATTGGCTGAATGGTTTATGCGCTAGCGTTGTGCACAGAAGGACAGGTGTACGTTTTGCCCTCAATCAATTTTTCGGTATGAAGGAGCGCAAAACATGGATTCTGGCTACACCATGTGCTAGAGGAATTTATGTCTATATTTAGTAACTGGTTTTATTCACTCTTTCGATACCAGGGCCCGGCAATGACAGTTTTGTGTCGAAAATTTGCCTTTTCCATTGTACGATTACTATACTTCTCTTCTTACGTTAGTAAGTGATAGATAGTGAAAATATTTAAATATTCGCCATGATTAATTTCTTCGTGGAAAATCCGACGTTCTCTTGGAGCCTGTCCTGACCACAATCATTTTAAAACCTTATTCTATTTATATTCGTGTATATGAAAGTGGTGGAATCGGAACAACATAGTGACACATGAGCTCGTTTTTTAAAACATATCAACATGTAATGTATATTCATATTTAAAGTTACTATATAATATTCCTTAATACATCTGTCAATATGTCTTAATTATATAACATTTTCTTTCGATTAAATTGTAATTTATTCTGGGTCCGACGTGCCCCCTTCTCATTGGTCTTTTCCGGGAACTGCAATTGAATTGGCATGCGACTTTTAATGACAAATATTAAAAGTTGAGTACTTTAACTCATATTAATGACAAATTTTCACCGGAATCATTTGCGACAGATTTCATTGTATTTGAAATTTAACATATATTTTTTTAATATGAAATATAGCAATATAGCCTTACTCCTGATCGATATATTTGGGTAAACACATTTTTTACCTTTTAGTTTACATCTACCTTTCTTGGAAAATTATTTTGGTCCTTCGTGAATAGGAACCCGTCCCACTACTCGAAAACGAATCCTTGGCTCAGAAACGATGCCCCTGAGTTGCATTGGAGCGATGCGTGGGCAGTCGACCACTTGAGCCCTGGATTTTTTTTCTCCGTTTTAAAAGGCCCTGCGCGCTATTCAGAGACTTTCAGGGGGAAATATTAATAACATCGTTAGGTTTCCCGCGAGCTACTTGTGCTTGTTTGGGCGGAAATAGCGTGGAAAAAACGTCGATTTCTGAACTGCAGGAAAGTTAGAGTTTGAAGTATGATCTGAGATATGCGGAACCAACTAATATCTCGTTTCGGCCGTTGATGTTATCGATTAGTTAAATTTATAAATAGAAAATAAATTAACGTTTCAAAGAGATGTTTGTGATTGGATATTAAATATGAAAAAATCAGCCTAATTACAGTATGACGCTTTGTTTTCAATGATTGCAAACTTGAAAAGTAGAATGAATTAGATGTAACATGGATTCAAAAAACACTGAAATGTTAATTAATAATTAAAACCTCTATATTTTCTTTTCCGAGTCACTCTCCATTAAATATTGTAAAAAAAGCTATAATATCATTCAAAATTAACATAAAAATGTGGAAATCATCAATAACGTGAATCTATTTAAATAATAGAAAAGAAGGTGTGTCAGGAAAAACAGTTGAAAAGTAGAAAATATTTGTAAATATGAAAAAAAGTGTTTCTCCGACCAGTCAGAATTTTCTTTCTGAAAATGTCTGCTATCTGAGAGTAATTGCAGATACTAAAGCAGAATCAGTATACTCCACATTATTACGCTGAAAATACCAAAATTAAAAGGACCTTTGCTTTAACTGGCATGCCGACTCAAACTAGTGTCTGAAATAATAGAAATTACATCAATAATTTTATTACTTTTTCTTTTCTTTCAGATATCTTTATTTACATACCTGATCATTATATCACAGAGTATTCCTTTTTGTTGTATTAAGGAATCATAGTATAGGGTAATGCATTAAAATAAATTACAGGAAAGGAAAAATACCTGTGTTTTCAGAAAATTAAGTAATATATGGGTTTTGAACAAACGAAAAAGAGAATTCATCTAAACTTCTTGCAACGATATGAAGTTTGAGGTTCCGTAATTAGGCAATTGTAGTGACGACAGCTGTCTTAGGACAAATTTTTAATTTAAAAACAATTTGAAATGAATAAACGAATACAGCACAACATCCATGGCGGGAGGGGGTGTTCAGACGTCGGAAGGGGCACCAAAATAGCGGGGGTAAAGGATTGGGGAGCCCAAGGCATTATACATTTCTCGTTGCTTGTATTCCTTTAGTACGTGTCTGCGTGTTTTAATCATTAATTACACTTTGCTTTTTACAACGCCTGCGCTAAAAATAAAAATATGGTGTAGAGTATCTCGAATGTTGACGAGAGTCTCTAATACAAAACTGGTGCAAATGCTCGACATACCGAAACTTGCCCTATCTTAATGTTATCTCTCAACAACTAATCAGATGCTTAAAAAACGAACGACATCTTTTAAAAATCTTCAGTCATTGATGTAGGTATGAAGAAACATTTAAGCCACAAGAATCAGTATGGTTGAAAAATGGATTGGAAAATTGGAATATGTTAAAATTTTGAGCATCAAGGATGTACGCTGAAATCGATATACGTGTGAGATCTGGCTGTAAAAAGTGTTAGAAAAGTTCAATATATTCTCCATAGAAAATAGAAAATCCCCAAAACATTATTTTATTTCAATCAGGATTAAGTCGAGAAGACTAATAAAATGAGGGACGATTGCAAATTCTGGAAGAATACAATCACTGTTCACTGTGGACACAGAATTTTATATGTTTCTGAAAATGTAATGGATTTTTATTTCCCCGTATGCATACGTATATACGGAGTAATATACGTAGTATAGGGAAAGTTATGTAATGCTGCGGAAAATCGATTTCGAGATTTCAACGGAAATACACGTTTTGAGGTCCCCTGATACCGAAAAAATGGGTCTTTTAAAAACGTCCGTCCGTCCGTCTGTCCGTCCGTCTGTCTGTCCGTCTGTCTGTCCGTCTGTCTGTCCGTCTGTCTGTCTGTCCGTCTGTCTGTCTGTCCGTCTGTCTGTCCGTCTGTCTGTCCGTCTGTCTGTCCGTCTGTCTGTCTGTCTGACCGTCTGTCTGTCTGTCTGACTGTCTGTCTGTCTGACCGTCTGTCTGTCTGACCGTCTGTCTGTCTGTCTGACCGTCTGTCTGTCTGTCTGACCGTCTGTCTGTCTGTCTGTCTGTCTGACTGTCTGTCTGTCTGTCTGTCTGACCGTCTGTCTGTCTGACCGTCTGTCTGTCTGTCTGACCGTCTGTCTGTCTGTCTGACCGTCTGTCTGTCTGACCGTCTGTCTGTCTGACCGTCTGTCTGTCTGACCGTCTGTCTGACCGTCAGTCTGTCTGTCTGACCGTCTGTCTGTCTGACCGTCTGTCTGTCTGTCTGTCTGTCTGACCGTCTGTCTGTCTGACCGTCTGTCTGTCTGACCGTCTGTCTGTCTGACCGTCTGTCTGTCTGACCGTCTGTCTGTCAGTCTGTCTGACCGTCTGTAAACAACACTAGTGCGTAAACCATACGTGGATTGCTTCCAAAATGGATATTCCCCGATCGATCTGCGTTCACTCGTGGCCCTCGATTTTGAGAAACTTTCTTCAAAATTTGAGGGTATTTTACATGAAGACCCCCATTTTCAAAATTTTCTCAAAAACGGCTCCAAATTTTTTCTTTAAATTTCTCGTAAGAATAGAGCAAAATACACTTATTAAGGTGGCATACGTCCGATTTTCACGGTTAACTCTAAATATTAGAAAATTGTAAAAGTTTGAATTTTTTTCGGCGTCTCCCTAGAACTACAAAATTGAAGATAGAGATTTTTCCTTCAATTAAAATTTGTTCTCCAAAGTGAGTTCTTTCATTAAGGTCCTGTACATTTTTTGAAAATTTTAGTAGTTTTTTGCGCAATACTGCACGCAATATTTGAAATTTTAAAAATATTACCAAAACAAAATTTTCTCAAAAACGGCTCCAATTTTTTCTTTAAACTTTTGGTAGAGATAGTGCTAAATGTGCTCTATGAGATGATTTTAACGCCATATGCCTCTATTCTTTTGTTTTTTCAAAAATTGCAAAAATGTAGTTTTTTTCACTTCTTTCTCAAGTTGTTAATATTTACATTAGCGACGATTTGTTCACATTATTATATTAATGAGTACATGTGCTTTAAATAATGTGAAATGAAGTTTGTCGAAAATTGAATAGTTATCTGTGAAATGTAGCTCAAAATTGCGCATTTTCAGAAAAGCACAAACGCCATTTTCTCAAAAATGGTTTCATTTTTTATTCAAACTTTTCGAACGGATAGTGCTAATTGCACTCTTTTATGGCGTAAAGTTAATTTTGGGGTATTTTATCAAAAATTACAAAAATGTAATTTTTTTGAAAGTTCTCTCATACTGTTAAAATGCACATTTCCAGCAATTTGCAAAAACTATTGAATTTGTGAGTGTAAGTACTTCAAATGGCTTTAAATGAAGTTTTTCGAAAGCTCAAAACTTTTCTGCAAAAAAGAGGTTCAGATTTCGCATTTACAATAGCGCTTAAACGCCATTTTCTTGAAACGGCTCCAAATTTTTCAACGAAAATTGCCATTTAGGGCACGGTTTAATTGTTTTTTATATTATGAAAATAATAATTTTGTTCTACTATTGGAAAACCGAAAACTTAAGAAAATGTCGAAAAAATGTAGGCGATAGATGTAGTCGAAAAAAAAGAGAAAAGTTGGGCGCCGATAGATGGCAGCTGTCAAGAGTATTGGCATGTCCGGAAGCTAGCCAGACCAAACGAAACTAAATAGGAAAACTAATACGGGAAAGTCTATGCCATTCTGTAGCACCACTAGTTCTTTTATGTACCGAGATCTGTACCTGTATGTTTGTTGGGAAGTATGGCAAAGAAATACTGCTATTCACCTTGCTTTAAAACGTATTTCACCTTTTACAGATCTGTAATCTATGTAAGGTAAGACACCCTCCAAAATTAAAATACGTTACCTAACCCCGGAACGGCACTACCAGATCTTACTCCTAAAGTATTTAAGAAGTTTCAGCTCAAAAGGCCTTGATGTGGCAGAGTTATGCGCGACAAATACTTCTATCTAGACATTCATCCAGACATTTATTCATACACGCAGACTTCTAGATAGACATAACCGGAGTACGCCATGCCGGCAAAATCTTACATATTGAACAATAATTGTACAATATGTAAGATCATGCCGTGCAATTATTGCACGAAACTGACTCTGAGAAAGAGAGAAAGTTGGAAGATTCCTGCACGTGGAGTGGGAGCATAGTGTAGTGAAGTTTTGTTTCGATGACGGAACTCTAATATGCGGTGTACTCACAGAGTTGGGTCAAATCCAACTTTAAAAGATTTCTGCTAGCGGACGGTCATGGTAATTATTTGTTGACAACTTAAATTTTTACTTTCTTGCTGTGGAATGGAGAGAAAGCTATGTAAAGCTGCTTATAAAATGGCGAATTTTCGGAAACTGAAAGCATTACAATACTTTCATAATATTGCACATGCAGTATGCGAGAAAGTAACTAGTGGTGCTATAGAATGGCACAGACTTTCCCCTATTAGTTTTCTATTTTCTTTGATTTCGGCTACCGATTCGGAATTGCTACATACTCGTGCCAGCTGCCATCTACCGTCGCCTAAAGTACATTTTTTTGACATTTTCTTAATTTTTCGGTTTCCTAACGGTAGAAGAGAAATATTAATTTTAGAATATTAAAGAACACTATAACATCGTTCTAAATGGCAATTTTATTTGAAAAATATGTGGCCGTTTTTAGGAAAATGGCGTTTAAGCGATTCTAAAAATGCGAAATTTAAAGCTCTTTTTTCACAAAATTTTTGAATTTTCGAAAAACTTGATTTTTTTTGTCATTTTGTCATTTTAAGCACATTAACTCACAAATACAGTAGTATTTACGAATTGCTGGTAATGTGCTTATTAATGGTGAGAGAGGTCTTTCAAATAATTACATTTATGTAGTTTTTGAAAAACCAAAAAACACTTCAAAATGAACATTACGTCGTATTAAAGAGTGCAATTAGTATTTATCAGAAAATGGCGTTTGAGCGTTTCTGAAAATGCGGAATTTTGAGCTAGTTTTCACAAAAAATTGGTTGATTCCGTGGAGTTCCGTTGAGTTCTCGAGAAACTTTAATATAATTTAAAGCATATGTACTCATTAACATTATAATGTGAAAACATCATCGATAATGTAAATATCAACGACGTGAGACATAAAAAAATACATTTTTGTAATTTTTGAAAAAAAAACAAAAGAAAAGAGGGATACGGCGTTTATGTCATCTCACAAACTATGTTAGGCACTATTCCTCCCAAGAGTTTAATGAAAAATTTGAAGTTGTTTTTGAGAAAATCATGTTTTTTTATTTTTTAAATCGCACATATTGCGCGAAAACTACTAACATTTTCAAAAAAGTTTACATGACCTTAAAGATAAAACTCACTATTTAGAACAAATTTTATCAGAAGGAAAAATCTTTATCTACAATTTTGTAGTTGGAGGAAGACGCCGAATAAAATTCAAAATTTGCCAATTTTCGAAAATTCACAGTTAACCGTGAAAATTGGACGTATGCCACCATAATAAGTGTATTTTACTCTATTCTTACAAGAAATTTAAAGAAAAAATTTGGAGCAGTTTTTGAGAAAATTTTGAAAATGTCAGAGGGCTTCATGTAAAGTACCCCCAAAAATCAATGAATGTTTTTCAAAATCACAGAGCTTCGACTCAGGGCAGATAGACAAGGGTTTTTTCAATTAAAAAAATCGTACGTATAGTTTAGACGCTAGTGTTGTTCACATACACCGGACAGATAGATGGACGGACGGACAGAGAATAGACAGACGCACGGACGGACGTTTTGAAAAGAACCAGTTTTTGGTATCAGGGGATCCCAAAAACGTGTATTTCCCTTGAAATCTCGAAATTGATTTTCCACATTATTACATAACTTTCCCTATACTACGTATATTACTCCCTATATACGTACATATACGGAAACGTAAAAATGACTTTAATGTAAGGATGTGTGGATCATCAGCTGCCATAATGCACTCTCGCTCGAAATCCTGAATTCCCACGGATATTTCAGCTCTAAGAAATGCCACAATATGCTAGCAACGAATATTCTATGGGCAAACTCTTAACTCAACTGATGAAAATGACCGATTCGTGTTGTAATATTAACCTGTGGTCTCTTATTGCTACGTCTGGAAATCAACGAGGTTCTCATCACAACCGCTCAGAGTTCGCTCGCGTTCCTCCGAAGCGGAACAGACCTTCCCAATTTCCTCTCCACCCCATCCTCCGTTCCTCCCCTCCGCGCCGCTCAGTTTCGGCGTTCGTACTGCCCCCCTGCGATCTCTTTGATTTGTGATGCAATCCCAAATTGGAGAGCCTTATTAAAACTTGCAGTGGAAATGGATTTTGCCTTTTTAGCGGTCAGTGTATACCCTTTGCTTTGATTTGAAGAGCAGAGTTCTGCTCCAAAATGAGAGAGAACGTTTGGAATAAAACCGTCGATTCGATTTGAAAGCAGCATTTATGAACATCCACAGAGTTAACAGATCACTTTATAAGTTTTTAAAGGGAGGCGAATATTTATTTATGAATTTGGTCTATTTTTTATGTTTTAATATTGACATTTGGAATGGGCTGGAATTCTGTGCAGTGAAATGTATTTAATATTACCCTTGAACTTAAAAATCTCAATCAAAATAGAATGCACGCAAATTATAGAAAATGTTATTCTAGAGCATTATTCAGTATTCTTTCCTTCACTAGAACTTTTCAAAGAAATGTTTCTCACACCGTAATCTACAGGATGCGATCTTCATGAACATTCTATTACATTTTTGCTGGGACAGAGAAAAACGGAGACAGGGAGACAGATACAGAGAGAGAGGGAGATACAGTGAGAAAGGGAGAGGGAAGGGTAAAGAGGGAGATGAAGGAAAGAACAACGTCTGCCGGGATTCCCAAGTAATAAATCAATTTTGATTTAAAAATGTGGATTCTTACGCTTTGTGAAAACGAACAATATTTTAAAAATTGATTATATGAAAAAATCTACTTAAAACACCGGTAACATTCCAATTTCTATTTTCGCACGCCAATTATCTATTTGCGTGAAAATTTACACTTTGAATGATATGTTGGGTCAACATATTTTGTTTCCTGCGTTTTCCTTGGGTGTGTATGCTGACTTAACGTTAACGTGGCGCACCAACTCTTAAACGTCGTATATTTTGATGTTCTTCATCAGTTGAAACTTTTTTAACTTGGGTATAAATTACTTCAAAATTAGTACAAAATTTTGGTATAAATGGTTTATTTGTTTAATGCGTTTTTCTTGTGTGGGTATGCTAACTTAACGTTAAGTTAGCGAACCTACTTTACAGTTGTACATTTTGATGTTCTGCATTGGTAGAACATTTTTTAATTAGTGTATAAATTAGTTCAAAATTATAACAAAATTGTGGTATATTCCTTTTTAATTCTGTGCTAACTATGTGTGCTAATAGTTAACTTTAATTGTGTGCTAATTATGGGTGTGGTAAGTATACGGACATTTTACCTGCTGCAGTCATTCAACTGGCAGCCGCAATCACACACTTCTTTAAGCTTTGCTCACTTCTTTAATTGATTATTTCGTGTTAACTGCTATGCTGCTCGAGTCGCCTACTCCTTTGATGGTTAGTGATTTCGGGCGCGTCGACTACCGAGATTAGTCCCGTCAGTGTAGTACACGTAAGATTAAATTCAACTATAGACTGTCTCTTTTGAATTGTTGAGTATAAAAAAGTTCCAAATAATTATAGACAGTCTTGATCGTAACATATTTATTATCTTGACAACGTTTCGGGGACTATATGTGTCTCCATCATCAGGCCTTTAATTATAATACGTCACAATCTATAAGATAAAATAATAAATTACAAATATCAAATCTTCAAATATCTACAAACTTGCATTAATTTTTAAATACATTACACTAAAAAATAATGAATTGAAGCAAGTACGTAGTAAAAAATTCCATACTCACATGAATTTGTAGATTATAAATTTAATTATTACACAAGTCCACTCTTACTTCGTAGATAGTACGGACATGAAAGTTCTTGCGTATTAAGAATTCTTGGAGGGATAACTTTATTGGAAATATCTGTTGAAAAACCTTTGAATTTTTTATTAATTTTCGTTAAGATAGAATCATAATTTTTTGAAAACTGATTTCATTCAAGCCGAAAATTCATAGAAGGATAAATTTTTATATATAAAGATTCTAGAACTAGTCTCGAACACCAGTTGGGTTCTGTAGTTAAAATTTTGGGATTGAGAAAATCAATAATATGATCGTGTTTTATTCTGTGAGCAGTTACGGAATTTTGTTTTTCGAAGGGTAATTTAATGTTATTTTTATGTTCTTTGATCCTATCTCCTAACCTTCTCCGAGTTTGTCCAATATATATTAAATCACAATCTGAATATTTTAATGAGTATACCGAATTGAGTTTATTTAATTTAGGAATCGGATCCTTGACATGACGGACTACATTAGATTTATTGATAATCGTATTGACAAGGACCACATTGGGGAAATTATTAGAAAATATCCTCTTTATATAGTTGTTGATACTCGGAACAAAAGGCAGCGAAAATATAGTTTTATCAGAAAGTTTTTGAGAAGGTGGTGGATTACCTATTACGTAATTTCTTTCAAAAAATCTTTGTACCAATTGATTCAACTTCTGGCATACAAATTTTTCAATAAATTTAATAGGATATGAATTTCTTGTTAACAATAAAAATATTTTTTCAAGGTTTGCAGGATAGAATATAGAATCTGAAATTCGAAAAACTCTCTTAACTAGATTTTGACAAGGGCAATTTTCATTACGGTAGGATGATTGGAATAAAAGTTTAAGATAATTCCTGCATATGTAGGTTTTGTGTACCAATTTGTGATACAAAATGTTGGAAATCTATAAATTGTAAAATCAAGAAAGTTTATCTTGTATTCAGTTTCTCTTTCCAATGTAAATTTCAAGTTACGATGATATGGATTGAATTTTTCAAAAACTTCATTAACCTGATCGTGTTGTAGTACCATTAATGTATCATCTACATATCGGGTAAAAAATTTTATATTCAATTGGGAAAGAATATTTGTTTCTAATTGAGAATGGGAAGTTGAGAATGGGCTGTCGTCCTGTCCACGCAGTAGTGGAACTGGTGCGATGGAATTGAACATTGGGCCTGAAAGTTAATATTGTTGACCATTGTGGCAAAAAATGTTCGAGTGTTTGTGTTGTTTGTGAATGGCTGGCATGTGACTGTAATAAACGCTCTATTCCAACTATTCATGAAACGCAGCCAAGTGCGGGATGGTAACAATACTGAACGTCAATCAACGGCGGACCTCACATCGTCGCTAACCGCGAGATCGTGAGTTTCGAGTTTCAACAGTAGAAGATTTTTGACACCAACTGTACGGGAATTCTAAGAAGAATTCAGTCACTGAGCGGAGGAAAGTTCTGGGATGAACTAATGGAAGTCATCTCAGTCAACTTCAATTTATTATTAAGAGAGCGGATTTTCAGCGAATTTGCCATCATCGGTCTAAAGGACAGTGAATTTCCCTGTGCAGCGAGACAGTTCTTGTGAGGTGACGGACAAGGTTGGTTGTACGAGGCGCCGCTCCCGCGCTTTTCCCTCTGCAGCAGGACAGTGAATTTCCCTGTGCAGCGAGACAGTTCTTGTGAGGTGACGGACAAGGTTGGTTGTACGAGGCGCCGCTCCCGCGCTTTTCCCTCTGCAGCAGGACAGGCGATTTATTCGCAATCAATTTAATTGTAATTTCTGTAGTTCTCTGGTATTTGTTATCTATTTGTGCATTCAACATGCATGAACCTTCAGTAAGCAACAATACACGATCCCAGTCGTCTGTTACATTGACTTGTAGTGAGTGTGGGCAGATTGTCACCTCACCCATTTCATGTAACAAATGTTTGAAACTCTTCCATCCCAATAAATGCATGTTGCTTAAAAATGTTACATGGCAAAATAAGAGATATAAATGCTGTTCATCCTGCCAGAAGGAAATACAATGCATGGCCGATGCTCCCGCTTCCTCCTTACCGGAGTCATCAGAAACTTCGCTATTCGAAACCCATGATGGTACACATGCATCTAGTTCTGTAACATCTGAGCTATCGTTGAATTCTCAAAGAGTATATAACTTCATGACTTTGATGGAGAATAAGATGGAAGAGCTTATTCGTTCTAATGAGAAGACAGTATTGAGCATTAACTCGCTGTCTGATAGAATTCAAAAACTAGAAGCATTGCCATCTAGAGTTCAAAAGCTAGAATTATTACCATCTAGTATTGATGCGGTAAAGTCGGAAGTGAAGAAACTTTCTGATAGTCAGGCGAGTTTTGAGAGGCTTTGTGATGGTATACAGAGAGATCTCGAGGTCTTAAAGAGTTCGTTTGATGCTTTGACACTGCCTTCTACTACGACTTCTGTGAATACTGAGGGCATGGGCCGTGCTGAGCGCGATTCCCAATTGGTGATCCTGGGTACGATGCTTAAATCACGTGAAACTACAGCTGATCTTCTGAGTATTCTTGCCTTGATTGGTTGTGTTCTGGGCTTAACGTTCAACACTCACGATGTTCACTCGATCCACCGCCCAAAGTCAAAAGGCAACCCAATTATTGTGAAATTTATCTCAACTATTATTCGTGATGAATGGATTGCCGCCAAACGAAAAAAAAGATATCTTAAAGCTTCTGAAGTCTCGCCTGACTGGAATGAGGGTTTAATTACAATAACTGAACCATCATTATACTCTGAGAGGAAGGTATTTTATGAGGCCAGAAAAATAGTTAAGGAAAAGGGTCTAGCTGCAGTATGGATGCGGAGAGGAATCACTTTTGTTAAACAATTACCTGACTCTGTTCCTATCAGAATTACTTCTTGTACTGATTTACAGAAATTGTCTCAATTGTGACTGCATTGTCCTTGTTCTACCGTCCCCAACAAATGAACTAATTATGTTACCAGTACTGCTGCATCTGAGTTTTCTATTGCTCATCTTAATGTCCGATCGTTAACGGCACATTTATCTGATCTGCGTAACTGCATGTACTTATATGACTTTGATGTGTTCACTATGTCTGAAACCTGGTTAAGCGAGAATATTCCTGACTCTAATATTCAGATAAATGGATAAAATCTTATTCGTTGTGATCGTCCTCTAAGTAGAGGAGGTGGTGTGTGTATCTACCTCAAATCTCAACTGAATTATTCAGTGCTAGATTTAGCTTCTAGCTCCTCAGATTCAAGCGCCCATATTGAGACTGTTGGCATATTGATAGATGGTCTGAGATGCTCGTGCGACAACTTGCCTTTAGCAATTGTCACTGCCTATAGGCCGCCTGGCTACATGCCCTCAGTCTTTTTGTTTCAACGTTAGAGTCTATAATATCCAATATTGTGATAATGACATCTTCCATAGTTTGCTTAGGCGATTTTAATGTTGATATAGGTATCACATCGACGCAATTATCTTCTGCTAATGGTCTTGTCGCTGATTTTCAAAAATTCTTTAATTTTTCACAAATTATATCAGAACCCACTCGTGTGACTGCTACGTAATCGTCAATTATTGACTTGTTATTTGTATCTGATTCCCTGGAAGTGACTGATGTTGATGTATCGGACTCAGCGGGCATTAGTGACCATCAACTAATTTCCTGTAAAATTAAATGTCTTCCTAAGCAAAAGTTGCGGCACACTGTAATGTTCAGAGATCTAAGATCTATACCGATTGATAATTTTAATGATGTGGCTACCAATGAGATGATATTTTTGACGGTCAATCTATAGAAGAGAAGGTATCTCTGTGAAAAACATTGTAAATTTATTAAACTTAATTTTTAATCTTTCTTCAGTGTTCCTTGATGTATTATGTTAAATTTTCTGTAACCTTCTTGATGTATATGTTTAGCATTACTTCAGTGTTTCCTGTTATATTATATTGCCTCATATTATCTGCTATACACTTACAATTATATTTTACTTATGTAACTTTTTCAATTTCTAATCCTCTTGTACTTACATTTATGCTTTTTTTTTCAACTTATTCTTATTCTCTTTTGATTTTATGTTTATGATCTGTATTTTTCTTGTGCTTAGTCTGAAAAGCAGTAATTTAATTACTGAGACTCGCCTTTGTACTTTTTGTGCAATAAAGTATTATTATTATTATTATTATTATTATTATTATTATTATTATTTTCTCATTGTGATTTCACAAAGAATGGAACTTAACGTTGTCAAGATAATAAATATGTTATGATCAAGACTGTCTATAATTATTTGGAACTTTTTTTATACTCAACACGTAAGATTAGTCCCGTAAGTGTAGTCCACGTAAGATTAGTCCCGTAAGTGTTTTTCAACGCGAGGTGGCGGTGATCTTCCCCCGCTGGATGGCGAGATCCGGCGCTGATCCACTGCCGACAAGCGAGGTTTTCCCGAACCAGGTATCTCTCACCGGGGAACCAACCCAGCCGGGACAAGCTCTAAGCTCCCGAACGATTTCCCTGCAAGTATAGTAGTGTGTAAGGGAGGAAGATATGACAAGGATGAGATAGGAAAGATCGCGCGCGGTCCGTGTCGAGTGGGCTCCCGGTGTATGTCGTAGTGTAGTACATGTGTGTGTGTTTCTGTGGAAGGGAGAGAGAGGGGTATACGGATGGGGAAGGAAAGATCGCTCACGGTCCGTGGTCCGTTGGATAGGGTTCTTCTCCGGCATTTGGCTGACATTGAAGAAAGCATGGAAAACTACCGATCAGAGCAGCCGACCGCAAGAATTCACCTCCAGATAGTGGCTGGATTCGACCTAGCTATACTGTGTGCAAAATTCACCACGAACGGAACTCAAACTCTAGAACCTCCCGGACAGGGCTGAGGCTCCGAGTCAATTCAGCTGGTCAATCATTGATGGAATTGGGCGCTTTTTCGTATCAGTGATAATTTTGGTCCGGAAAATGAACTTGCCTTGGCTTTGGAAGGAATCCACGTTAGGCTCTGAAGTCATGAAGCAAGGAGCCCACAGTAGCGTGTACTACATCATGTAATATTACGGTTTCCTCTGCGGTCAGCTGTAGCAGATCTAACCGTAAAGAGAGCGCCACCACGCAGAATGGAATTTAATGGTCCCTTCTTTCGTGCAATCCGTAGAGCCACGTCAACTGTCTTTTTACGGGTCGTCGCTAATTTTTAGTACTCTTCAAGAAGATATTCGCAGTTTCGTTTTAGAAACTAATAGTTGGTTATTCCGTTATTATGGTTGTGTATATACAGGTTGAGTCACGTAACTTTAGCACCTGCTGTAACTTTTGAACGGTTGAAGATATTGCAATGCCGTTTTCACGGAAGTGAATGAGGGAATGGGGCTAATTGATATGTGTATTGATTTCTCTTTTATCACTTGTATTTTACGAGATTTTTGAGGTAACTTTGTTTTTTCAAATGGGGCTATACATATTTTTTACGTCTTTCATGACAAGCGTAAAAAGACGAATCCAAAGATATAAATATTGTCATATGTTAGATAAGCATTTTTTTGAGTAATTGTCATTTTTTTGCGAGTAGTGTTTAACGGATATTTTCATTGTAACTGTCAGCCCCACAAGGTCACACAGCGCTCCCCCAGCGAACGCGGGGTCGGGAAAGGGACGGGATTTTAGTACTTGAGGAAACGAAAAATATTCACAAAACTGTTGCATTTTTTCCTGAACTCTCCTTTCCATCCTGATCCATTTTCAGATATTTTGTGTTTCTTAGGGATTGAAAATACGGATTTGTCTTAAGTAGTATTTATTGAAATAAGATTATTTCTATCCCTAAGTTATTATTATATTCGTATTAACATTGAAATTGTTTGCTCAAAATAAGCAATCTTTTTTGTAGTTTTAATTATTTATTCTTATTATACTTTGTTTCAAGATCCCATTAATACGTATCTTATGAAACCCCATTAAATGGAGTTGAAGTTATAAACAATTTTATTACGATACAAACTTATGACAAATCCTTATTTTCCATCCTTTAATTTCTTCAATCAAAGAAAGTCGAAAATCTGAAAATGCGGAAGGATGGAAAGCACAAGGATGGATGGATGGAAAAAACTGCAATGGTTTTGTGAATATTTGGAATATGTTTCGTATCTTCAAATCTCCCTTCCCTTGCCCTGGCGCGCATTGCTGGTGGAGCGCTGCGTGACCTTGTGTGGTGGACTATTAAAAATGTCCGTTAAACCCCAGTCGCAAAAATCAAAATTAATCAAAAAAATGCTTATCTAACATATGACAATATGTAGATCACTGGATTCGTCTTTTTACGCTCGTCATGATGGACTGAAAAAATATGTACAGTTCCATTTGAAAAAACAAAGTTATCTAAAAAATCTCGTAAAATACAAGTGATAAAATAGAAATTAATGTACGTATCTATTAGCCCCTTCCCCTCATGCACTTCCGTGAAACCTGCATTGCAATAACTTCAACCGTTCAAAAGTTACAGGAGGTGCTAAAGTTACGTGACTCACCCTGTTTATGTCTCTTCCACTCCGTTATTGTCCTCTCTGAATTCTTTTGTTAAACTACACCAATGTGGCTTCGCGAGCTCGGAGTGACTGTGACGCACCAGCTCTTCTCCAGAGTGGTTTCCCCTCAGCACGCGACACTTCTGTTCTCTTCTGGAAAGTAATCTACGTACCTGTACAGATTTTGGTTTTGTGTTCTGTATCGACGGCATAACGCACTCGTCCTACTTATCTCTTTCCGCGTCCGTCGTCCTGGTGAGATTGTTCACATCTCCAAGTCAGTTCTTCTCGAGAACTGGCGTACTTCTGTTTGTTAAGACCACTCTGGAAATTCTGCGGGACCCACTACACCTCGTGGATCTCTTTCAATCCCCGAAATCCTTGTCTCTCCTGGAGTATGAACGGGATTTGATAATCGTCGTTAGCTCATGATTCGATTTCAAGGTTTGATTGATTGATACATTGTTTCTATGCATTGGCCGAATGCGTGGTCGTCTTAAAATACTATCTGTTCGTTAGGATTTGAAAACCTCAACCGTAATTTGAAATTGCAATTGTAGATGTAATTAAGGATATCTGACACATTCATCTTTTCCAGAGAACGTTTCTATCTTTTCCGAATAAAAACTTTCATCACAACTTACACAACCGAATTTTTCGCAGTCACCTCTTCCGTCTTTTGCACGTTACCTTTCCCTTACATAACCCCCAAAAGTGATTCAAGGCATCAATTGATGTCACTGCAAGGCCTCTGAGCGGGAGATTCTGGTTCGAGACCCGACAGTGGCCGAATTTTCGGCATTATCTTTTTAGCTAAATCTAATTCAGCCACTGCCTGAAGGATAATTCTAGTGGCCGGTACGAATGATCGATGATTTTTCCTTTCTCCGATCAACATCAGGCAAATGTCGGAGCAGTACCCTAACATATGGGCCACGGACCGCGAGCGATCTTTTCTTCCTCTTCCTCATTCTATTCTCATCCCTTAGTTACACACGCACACACAGGCACTACACTACTATATTTCGGGAGATCAGTCAGGAGCTAGAGCTTGTCCCGGCTGGGGCGGTTGGGAAAATCCAAGTAAGCTGACGAAGATCGACGTCGGATCTCGCCAGCCAGCGAGGGAAGATTACTGGCATCTCATGCAATGAAATCTTGCACTACACTTACGGGACTAATGAACTCAGCCGTTGACGCGACCGGAATCACTTATCAATCAATGAACCAATAAGTTCATCATATATTTCTTAGCCACTCTGAGATTACACTTTCGCATTACGACTTCTGTGTAGATTTGATAGTCGCCGTCTCTGCGAACCCCCCATCCCCCTCCTGCGACTCAACGCCATGTCTCTCTAAAATAAAGCATAGCCGGCTAGTTTGCACCTTGTTGAAGTAAAACATTCCGCTTGTTATCCGATATCCCAAGATTATCGCCATGCGCCCGACAACAGCACCATCTTACAAAGCAAGTTGCACGTTTTGGGATAACGGATTTTGCACATCGAACAACTCTTTGCTCTTGACCCACTTCGTGCGCATCGTCAGCTCGTCGGAGAGCGCGCGTCTTCTGCCGTCGCCTCCCCGCCCCGCCCCGCCCCTCCCCGCCGCGCTGCACTTTAATTATCTGCTAGAGATGACTAAATTAGTACCCTCATTATTCCTTCATTAGAGGGGGAAATTGCTTAATTAGAACGTCGCTGTATGCGCCAAGGAGCAATTTGTGGCGACAACGGGAGCGCAGGCGGCGCGGGAAAGGAGAGGCGGGCGGGGCGAGGGGAGCGGGGCGGGGCGGGGCGGGGCGGGGAGGGGCGGACCGGCGTCGGCAGCGGCGTTGATGTTAACACGACACTGTCGATCGCGACGGTGCTAATTCGACAACGCGCCTGCCATTGATTGAAGGATCTTCGCGGCGGGGACGCAAAGGTCGCAAACGGTTGAAACGGCCATGCAGCAGCCTTCTGTTGATACAGAGTGCGTCAAGAAGGCTACTCAACGAGATGGAAATATTAAAATTAGCGACGAATACAATTTATTTCATACATGAATTTTAGGTTGTAGAAAAATATTTTATGGAGCCGAGATTATATCAAAACATTTTTGAAAAATAACGGTAAAAGATCTCTCTCTCTCTCTTCATGTTACTCTTGTTGCTTGTTTTTTCATTTTTTCTTTTCTTTTTTCTTCATCCTATTTTGTTTTCTTTGTTGTTTTTTTTCTTCTTTTCCTTCTTTTCTTTTTCTTCACCCTATTCTCTTTTCCATCCGATGTCTTCTTCAGTTTCTCCTTCAATATCAGCTGAACTGGAGTGAGAGAGTTCGGGAAGCAAGGCAGGGAGAGGCGGATGCGAAGAGCGGCGTTGTTAATGTTCATTCGGCACGCGACGTTTGCGGAGCTGATTCCGCGACGAGCCACCCATGGATTGGGCATCTTCACGGCGAGGGAGCAAAGGTCATTGACGGGCGCAGCATTGTGATTCAAAGTGGAAATTCCTGCGACTTTGCCGTTAAGGAACGGGATGTGGCGGGGTGTGGCGTGGCGAGGCGGGGCGGGGAGATGTGAGATAGGCATTTATAATTAAATGGCTAGGCAATGAGGGCCCAGGTGGAGTGAGGCTAAAAATTATACACTCATCAATATGAAAGTCACATTTCTAATAAATGTGAATATAAAAGTTATTTTCTTGTTTTATTACGGGGAAGTCCTTGAAACCTCTGTAGCAATCTTACCGACGTATATTAAACCCTACTTACTTTTATGAATTTGGTTATGAATGCTTTGTATTAAATTATTGTATTTGTGAAAATATTTATAATTAAATGGTTGTTTATATTTATATACATTAAAATGTCTAAATATTAAATTTGTTTTTATTTTTTATAATCATTTATTTTTAAAATAACTGTTTATTTATTGGTTCATGCAAACAACATTTAGAATCTAAGAAACTTCAGATTACTTTAATCAATTTCAAGCATTTGTTGACTTTTCTTGTATGATAAGCTCCGTGATACAAGGGTAGATAATGTATGACGGGGCTAGGCAGGTCTAGGCGGTTCAAAATCTGAATGTTGTGAAAATGTAAGGTGAAAGAGTACTGTAAAAGATGTTTTCTTTAGTTCTTTTCATCAACGACTGGAAAGATCTAATTACGAATATACAAAATAAATTGTGTTGGAGAACGGACTAGGAAATGCTAAACTTTCAACAATTATATTCGTGATCCCCATCCCTAGATTTGACTGTCCTTGAAACCTGGAACTTCACCAGTGGACGAGCTTATGGCGACCCTCTCTATCCCTTCATCCCTCCCTCTCGCCCTCCCCTCCTCCCTCGCTTGGCCGAGCACAAAACGACGACCGTTCCCCGCAAACACGCGTGCGCCCATTTGCCTCTTTAAGAAGCGGGCAAGCGCTTTTGAATGCGATATGAGCAGTTGTAACATCAATGAATTCCGAAAAGGGAAAGCTTTCCAATTTCGGCTAAGTGGTTTTCCCGGCCCTCCGCCGCCGTCCAGAAAGGCCCATCGAGGACCTCGCGTTCGTTTCCTGCGCCCATAAACTTTTATCATTCCATCCACTTTGTTTTTGGTATTATTCGGATTGCCGTGCCTTCGTATGTAAGGTAGCCGTGGAACGGCCGTTTCTGTTGGTGCGCGGTCCTTATATTGCTTATATAGCAAGGTTATACAGCTCTATTAAAGTTATTTCCTGGCCAGAGTTATGAAGAAGAGAGGCAGGCCTTAATGTCTCCTGGGCTCGTAATAGTCCTGTGCTTCCTTTTGAAGATGTACTTTGACTGCCCGCGACGGCGAATTCTCTGGAATGGGGCAGTTGAACCCTTTAGGTGTTATTGGCGTCACTATATGACCAGTTTCGCCGGCGCTGTGGGCGTTTTCGCCATCGTGCATCCTGCGGCAAACGCTGCTTCTTCCGCTCGCTGCCCGCCGTTTCCTCCAGGACAGTGGGCGCAAACGCAGTTTGAGCCCGGAGACACACTTTGCAACGGATGCATGTTTAATGTCCATTAGAGTTTACAGATACAAATGGAGCATGGCACACGACCGCGCTGCGTGACGTCCGTTGCGCTCTGCTTTTGTGTCCGGAGTACTGACGACTGTGAAAATATTGGATGTTGTAACGTCCGTTAGCCGACGTTCATATGCCAGCCATAGAGCTTAAACATAACAATACACAGAAAGTTTGAAAAAAAACTTTGTTATGTTTTGAAAACAAACTATGTTACAAACATCTAGGACGTGTATTGAAGTTATTTCCTGGCCAGAGTTATGAAGAAGAGAGGCAGGTCCTAATGTCTTCTGGGCTTGTAATAGACCTGTGCTTCCTTTTTCACTTCTCCCCATAGCTCATCACACACAGTTTTTAACTGTTTTTGACGTAAATAAATAAGATGTACTTTGACGTGTATTGAGGGGAATAAAAAAATTGTAAATAAACATATGGTAAAAAATCTTGCAATGAAGTTACACAGGTTACATTACATTTGCCCCTTATTGGTAGGAATCTCTCCTTGCACTAGTGTTTCCCAGTTTCATGCAGGATCTTTGACTGAGTCAGAATGTCTATCTGAAAAACTTCAGCGCACGATGATTTATTTGCTTATCAATCAGGGACACATGTCACATGTGTATGTAAGTTAAATGTTATTATCTTCAGATTTATTAGCAAAATTTAGCATCTTCTACACTTTGTGTCCTAACAATGTATCAGATATATCGAGACCCTTGAATACAAAGAACGCAAGTAGGAAAATTCAATTTTTGTAACCCGAACAATATTATATTGAAATAATTTGACTGAGACAGTTGTGAAGCTTTTTCTCTTTTTCAAAGTGAGATTTTAAGAAAATTATACGAAATTAATAGGTTAGAAATGAAGCAAAATAAATGTGTAGTCTACAGTGCACAGATATGTTTTTCTGAAAATTCTTAAATTATTTTCTCAAAATGGGTGCAAATTTTGTCTTTGAATTTTCTCCTTGTGTGCATCAAAAGACACTTAAAAATTGGTGCTGGTACCATTTCCGGTAAACTCTCTGATTTTTCAAAATTGCAAAAAATTAACACTGCGAAAGTGCAACATACTTAAATCTGGTCTAAAAATAGATATTTAAATAATGTACATTTAAAAAAAGTTTTTTTGCGTTTTTTCTTGAAATTATTGCAATTGATGTGTGTATGTGTGTGGGTTCATGTGAGTTTAACTAGGTATGTATATTTTGACTATAATTGCGTGACTGTAATTGCGTATAGTATGCTTTAGTTTATGTATCAAACGTGATGTGTTTGCATGTGTTAGGTAAAGAACATGGCATAATTACTGTCAATATATTGCCATATTGCCATTCTAATTTGTAACTTTATACCACACGTTTCTGTATTATTATTCGGCAACAGAATAAAGTTTCAATTGCACAATAAAATTTTTATCTATAATTATGTGCTTAAAAATTATTTCTCGAGTAGTTTTGAGTTTTTCTCTCAAAAAACGTTTTTGCAAAACAACGAAAGGATTTGGCTTGTAAAGCCTGGTTTATATTTGGTCTTCACATCACAATAGCTTTCGGCCACAAAGTGGAGCGAATTTCTACGTCTTATTTTTCGCACTTCTTTTACCCTTACTAATTATTTGAATTGAATCTTAATATTAACTGTTGTCGCTGTGTTTTCAATTCACTTCTCACATTAGATGAGCTATGTAATGAATAATGGTAGTCTTCTAAAAGGCTTCTGAGATTTTCTTAAATTCTCTTGTTTTACCCCCCTAAAATTGCAATCGTATCTGGTCGTCAGCAAAAAATAAAACTTTGGCAACTATTGTGCCATTTGAATTTCCAGAAATTCTATGTTCAGAATTAGATATTATGATTATCCAGAGGATGATAATATCCAGGATTAGATATTATGATTCCATCTAAAGGACTTCGTTTTACCGGTTAGATTTTTGGCGCCCAGATTAGCATTCCTTTCCACTGTATATCTCGAGGTAAAGTGCTTAAAAGAAGGGAGCGGGGAAGGGGACAAAGTTGAAAATAAGAGGCAAAGAAATGGGTTACTATACCTTTATAGAAAGGCAGGAGAGGAAGGAGGTACGGGCTGTAAAGAATGTTTTTCGATTGCCCGAAAACTTCCTTCCCTCCTTCCTTTGCCTTTTAACATTCTATGAGGCAATGTTTATATAATGCATCTACAAGAGATGGTTTGTTCTTTTGTGGATTCTTTCTTAGCCCACGCACTACCCTGGCAGAATGTGGATATATGTGTGCGTAAATAAGGACTCGCAAAATACTTCCCATTTTTTTCTTTATAATATTGAATATACGCCAATTTCATCACCTAAGCTTTCGAGGGTATCAATTTAAAATTAATGTGATAATTCTGCAGCCTTTCGATGTATCTTTGCAGAAAAAATAATGCTTACTTGCGCTTAATTTCTTGGACTGAGTCAGCCAAAGGACTTACATTTAACCCCTAATATTCAAGTAAACAATAATTCTGACAAGGTTTTCAGAGAAAGTTTGCTTATTAAGACAAGAAAAGTTGTAAATCAAAGTAAGTTGTTGTTTTAAAAATGAGTTCGTAAATTATTGAATGGATTTTTCTACGACACATGCAATTCTACGACACTACGACACAGCAGATTCGATCCCGCTCTCGGTCCTGCATGTGTGCCTGCGTGCTTTTTTGTGCCCACGAAGGTAATTGTGCTCTTAAGGCTAACCTCTGAAGTTTAATAAGAAAACGAGGGCGGCGCAAAGAATTACACCATATTACTAAATTCCAATATCTAGAAAATTAATGCTGGATCCTGGGACAGGTATCTCTCTGGTCGAAAGAGGCCTAAATGAAAGAAGGAATCAAAGATCAGTCAATTTGTCGTACACGCTCGAAGGTGGTGTCTCAGCAAAGAGCCACTCTCTAATTTTGTAGTAGTTGTGCAATTCTCAAGCAGACTACATATAACGGTATTTTCTTGAACCAAACGTGAGCAATGGCATTCTCTTCCTGAATAGTCTTACATTTCTGTAGTCGGGAATGGACTTTCAGCTCGCATTATTTTTCCCCTTTCTTTTTAACAACTTTCACCTTGGATTCACGTTTGCTACATATAGTTGTTTTCAATCATTTTTATTCATTTCGGTTTGATCAATGAAGTGGAGTAATTGGGGATTGCACTTGCGACCATTGCTTTATATAGTTTGTTCAAAATGTTTAGGAAGTAAGAAAATTGTTATTTGAGTAAAGGAATGTTATATTTGTAAACTTGTCAACGTAGCAAACCGATTTAAATGATGTCATTTACGTTTTTCAAAATACGAGTAATTGGGTAATTTTGACGGAAAACGTGACACATTTCCAAAAATATTTTAAATATGTAATGTACAGCAGGGTACGTGGAACTACAGTGATGCTAGTGTATGGATCACAAACTAAACTTTTAAAATCCTGTTGACAGTTTTCTAAACAATCATTTTAATGTGTTGGAATGCATAAGTGTTCACGCGAGAATAGGGAAGGCAACATATTCAGTATTTTTTCCTGTAGAGAGAAGGGTTTTCAGCATCAATACGTTTAGTATTGATTACATTATCCTACTTAAACATTTCATAATGCTGAGAGTTAGAATGGTTTTGGAGTGACGCGCGTTTCCTCTAATTTTCTTTTCAGAAAAAAAAATGACTTCATAATTATTTCGTTCATAAACTTCAAAATTATTTCGTTTTTAAATAATTTTAATATTCCCGAGCCTTTTCAATGTGATTCTTATTCACCACGGTTGAGTTTCCTGCTGGTATACGTTGCCTTTTCCTACTTTTGTTTCTTGGCGACACTCAGTCACAACTACTGACGTTTCAAAATATGGCCCGACTGTTACATTACTTTTGTATCATTTACTTGTAAAGTTGTAGGCTACCAAGTCCAAATGTTATCGCCGAGCAGATAGAGACCACTTAAGCCTTAAGTAGGAGTACAATGCTATATGATCCCAATATTGACGAGTCATCCGCAGACACTACTACGCCTAAAGGGTCGAGAGTATTTGCTGTGTACATACGTCGCATGAACAAAATGACCTCAACCGTTACCAAACTTGCGATATACTATAGTGGATGGACAGAAGTCCTATTGTTGTATCTCACTGGAAGAGATGTAATTTACTTGAAAGCAATGGCACATCGTTCAGATAAGCCGAATGTTCCAGTACTGGACCGAGTTGCTGACAGTGGGAAGATTTCGCACCAACAGTTGGAGTACCACACGGAATGAGGAAAGCTTGTCAGCAGGTTACTACGACCAGAAAAGACGCTAATGTGCGATAAGTGACCCGCGTTCCATTAAACAACTTCCATCTGAGAGCGAGGGCATTGGATGGTTGCAGTAAGCGCACAAAGGGTGTAATGGAGAAAGGGTGTCGCGAACGGCGGTCTCCCATCACGACTCTTCGTCCAACCGCGAGGATTGAGGTCGTCCAGGATTAGCACTGCGTGACCACCCAGGCCTCGTCGGGCCAACTCCACACTTAGTGCTTACATTAACTGAAAAACATTGTAAGATAGTGAGAATGGTTAGAAAAAACTCACCGAAACAATTTCTAAAAATAAGTTTGTTTTTAAATATTTCCAGCTGTACTATTGTTTCGTCCCGAGTTCCCCTCTGCAAATTTCCTTGAGATACTTCTGTATGACTATTAAAAATTACGTTGCTTTATATCTTTATATTAATAAAATTGGCGACCATAGAATCTCCAAGAAGTCATGGTTACTTTCTCGCCATTCTACGTACTCACCTAGTAAATATAAAGTATTGTAATGCTGCGGCAGAAATTGGTATTTTTTCCGACAGTAAAACTCAAATTGTGTGGCCCTGAAATCGAAAAACGTGGATATATCTTATCAATTTGTCTTATCAATCCGCTTTGCAATACAAATTGCTTGACGGCAAAACGTCTGTCCATCTGTGGTCAACGAAACAGACTAAATCGTCTAGATGATATGGCCGAACTCAGGGCTCTGCGAGTTTGAAAAGTATATTTTGATTTTTGGAGGTATTTACATAAAGCCTCAATTTTTATTAAACATTGTCAAAATTTTCTCAAAACAAGTAAAATTTTTTATAAAACTTTTTTCTCGAATAGTGCAAAGGTCGCATTCAAAATGGAGTACGTCTCGTTTTACGCTGAACTCCCTGAATTTTCGAAAATTGCAAAAGTTACATGCAATGCTACAAATATTTGCTCCTGGAATATTAATAATTGTGATTAGGGTGAAGTACATAACTTAAAGCCTATAATAGCATTTTAATAATTTATTTTCTAAAATTGTACATGTTTGGACATATGTACCTAAATCTCTGAAGGCTTTGATGTAGATATGCACAATTCTAGATCAAATAACCTAACCTATAAACTATTAATTCTTTCGTTAAAAACCAATATAGGAGTGATTTCTTTTCACTATTGAGTAATGATCTATGGAATTAGTCCTTAGCTAGACATAGAGCCCTGTATTTAGACTAGAGATGGCTTTAGTAGTTTTCTTTATGAAGACAATTTTGATGTTTGATTGGAAACACGGAATAATGAGACTTCTTCGCACTTGCGCTACAGAGGGACAGATATCGTTGCATTCAGAACTACACGAAGTAAGTCCTCGTATAATATGATGAATTCATTCATAAATTAATTTTATATTACTTCACATTAAGGAAATATGCGGTATGTGGCGTACAGTAGGAAAACTTGTAGAACTCCACTAGCAAGTAAACCGCTGTTTTTGGCAAGAATCTCAGATAATAATGTAATATGATTTCTTTACGCAATAATATGATTACTCAAAATTGGAAGGAGGCTATTCTAGTACCGATTCACAAGGGAGGAGACAGAAAATGCGTTAACAACTACAGGCCATAAGTTTTACATCAGTCGTATGCAAGCAGATAGAACACTTAATTGCAGAGTATATTGGAAAAATTTGGAATAAACTGATTGGCTATTTCAAAATCAACACGGTTTTCGTCCTGGGTACTCATGCGATAGACAGACTATTACTTTATTTCAGGACAGCAAATTCACTAGACGAAGGGAGTAGGGTCGATGCAATTATATTAGATTTTTCTAAGGCATTTGATTATGTTCCACATGGTCTTTTAATTGCCAAATTGTCAAAAACTGATTAGATCATCGAATAATCTTGTGGATAAAATACTTTCTTATGGGGCGCACTCAAACAATCAGGATAGGTGATAAATATTCATCAAAAGTCGATGTAACCTTGGGGTCCCCCAGGGATGTGTGTTAGGGCCATTGCTATTTTTAGCGTTCGTTAATGACATTGCATCTGGAATAAATAGAAAGTTAGGCCATTCGCCGATGATTGCGTAATATATGGGAGCATTGGCTCGTCTGCGGATGAAAATGTTTTACAGAACGTTTTAAACTGTTTATGGAACTGGCTTGCAAAAATAAGATGGAATTAAATCCGAAAAAGAGTCAATTCATTGCTTTTACCAAGTCTCGCTCCAATGTACATTCCTATTATGAATTAGGAACTCATGTTATACCACGTGTAAAAAACTAAGTATTAGGGTTTAGTCCTGAGAAGCGACTTGGGTTGGTCAGATCATATTAACAATGCGGTAAAAAAATCCTGGAGCCCGATCTTTAGCATATACCACACTTGTTCGTCCTATTTTAGAATATGGATCGGCATGCTAGGACCCGTACAGGAAAGGGAAAATTGAGGCGTTAGATAGAATTCAAAAACGGCCCGGTAAGTTTGTAAATCATGAGCGCATTGTTAGAGAACGAGAAAAATGGGTGTCCTTATCGAAGAGAAGGGAACGGACGCGTTTATGCGTAATGTACAAGACATACAGAGGAGACGCAGCGTGGGCTGATATCGGTAAAATATAATCTGGTTATAAAAGGAGAGGAGACCATCCTTGGAAAATACGATGTAGATAGCAAAGAACTGAAATAGACAAGTTCTCCTTTGTGATTCGCACTATAGTAGATTGGAACACACTACCTGCAAAAGCACTAGAGGCTCTTCCTTCTAATGTAGTCAAAATTAAAAATATACTTAATTCCATTTAGATCATTACTAACAATACTGAGACAGTTATCTTTATTATTATATTATTATTAATATACAACATTGTTTTTCTCGGTATTCGCCGGATATATATTTGACTTTGTGTCGGGTTAGTAACCAAGACACAGGCCAATTCATGTTTCATCGTAATTTAGGAATTTTCGCACAATCCTACATGTGTTTAAGATTATTGACTTTTGCATCATTTTGAAAGTATATTTTGGTATTTGAATAAGTTCCAGATTTTTATGGATGTTATTTGGTACAACTCCTGTGCATGAAATGACCAGAGGAATGATATGGACTTTTGAAGATGCCATAGTGCCTTGACTTCTGCTGCTAGTTCTGTGTACTTCGTTATTTTTCTGCGTGTGCTGTTTGAAGATTTGCTGTTTGTGGAATAGTGATGTCAATCAGGTAGCCAATCTTTTGCCGTTTGTCTACGAAGGTTATGTCAGGTCTGTTGTGATGAATGGTTTTATCTGTAATAATTTCTCTGTCATAGTACAACTTATAGTTTGAACTTTCAAGTACAGAATCGGGAACATATTTGTAATATGGACAGGTTGTTTCTTGTAGTTTGGATTTCGCCGCCAGTTTCTGGTGGATAATATTTGCAACTTGATTGTGCCTATAGGTGTAATCCGTATGGGCCATTAATTTACATCCTGATGTGATGTGCTGTATGCTCTCAACCGTTGTATGACATTTTCTACATTTGTCATCTATCGCTTGTTTGAGGATATGTTTTCTGTAACTTTTAGTGTTGATCACTTGATCCTGTATGGCAACCATGAACCCTTCTGTTTCGCCAAATAGATCACCATATTTTAGCCAAGCGTTTGAGGCTTTTTTGTCTACATGAGGTTGCTTGAGATCATTTGCATGGCGTCCATGGAGTTCCTTTCTTGACCACATGTCTATTTTGTGGTTATTATCTGCAAACTGTGAAGAAATGTCCAGCTGTTTGTTGTTAAGATCAAGAGGGGTTAATTTGGTATCTGCTTGAACTATTGCAGCGTGTAGTTCTGAAGTTGCCTGTTTCTCATAATAGAAGTTCCTTAATGAATTGATCTGTTTATAGCACAGATTCTTTAGATCTATTAGGCCTCGTCCTCCCTCATTTCGTGGAAGTGTTACTCGTTCTATTGCGCTATTTGGATGGTGATGTCTGAATTTTGTTAGAATTGTGCGAGTCAGTCTCTGGATATCTTCGAGATCTGTGTCGCTCCACGGTATTATTCCAAATGAGTATGTATACACTGGTACTGCAAATGTGTTAATTGCTTTTATCATGTTCTTGCCTGTTAATTTGGTTTTCAGGAGTGCCGTGATTCTCGATTTGTACAGTTTTGTCAGTGATTGTTTGATTGCCTTGTTGTCTGTGATTGCTGCCTGATCGAATCCTAAATACTTGTACATTTCTTCATCATTCATTGCCTGTATCGTCATTTGATCACTGAGGCTATTGTCTATCTTCTGTAACTTTCCTGTTTTATCTACGTGAAGTGTCTTACATTTGTCAATGCCAAAACTCATATGGATGTCTTCCGAAAATGTTCGAGTTATTTCAAGGAGATATTGAAGCTGTCTGTCTGTCGAACTGTAAAGTTTGATGTCATCCATGTACATTAGATGTGATATGGTATGGATGGTTTTCTTATTTTTACGAATTTTGAATCCATAGTGAGTACTATTAAGTTGTGTTGACAGGGGGTTTAGAGCCAGACAGAACAACAATGGGCTTAAGGAGTCCCCTTGGAAGATACCTCGCTTAATTCTGATGTCTTTTGTTGTGATTGTGAAGTCTTGCTGCCTTAAGGACAATGTTGTTCTCCAATGAGTCATGACCTGCTCCAGAAAGTTAATGATGGTTTCATTAATTTTGTATATGCGGAGAACTTCAATAAGCCAACTGTGAGGAACGCTATCGAATGCTTTCTTGTAGTCAATGTAAGCCATGTGCAAGTTTCTATGGTTTTTATGTGCTTGCTGGAGAATGACCATATCTGTTAGGAGTTGTTCTTTACATCCTTTATGTAGTCGTCTGCAACCTTTCTGTTGTTCTGTCATTATTTCTCTGTCCTCAATATAATCTTGGATTTTACTTGTAATGCATGACGTCAAGATTTTGTACATTGTGGGGAGGCAGGTGATTGGACGGTATTGAGAAGGGTTTCTGTGTGTCTCTACTTTTGGGTTTCATGTACGTAATACCTTTCGTTAAGAATAAAGGCATGTCTTCAGGGCTGTTAATGACTTGTGTGAAGCACTGGGCCAACTTATGGTGAAGCGATGTAAACTGCTTGTACCAGAAATTTTGAACGTGTTCTGGGCCAGGGGCTTTCCAGTTGTGGGTTTTTGCAATTGCAGTGCTGACGTCTTTTACTGTGATCTCCTGATATAACATTGGCTCTAGAGTTTGAACATTATTTATTTCTTCCTTAATCCAATGTGCCTCACTATTGTGATGATGAGTTTCTGACCAATGTCTGACCAGTACTGTTCCAAATTTTGTTGATCTGGTGCTCCGTTGTTCTCTCGTTGGAAATTGCAATTTGGTCTGAGTTGTTGATAGAACACTTTTTCATTCTGACGAAACATTGAATTTTGTAGTTTACGTTCTGTTGTTTCTTTGTATCGTCTAAGTCTTCGTGATTTAGCTGCAAGCTTCTGTTTTAGTTCATCTAAATGTTCAGCTATTAAATTTGGATCAACAATTTTATCACCCTGGTCCTTGTGTTTTCTTAATTCATGCTCCTGATTACCGTGTTTTCTGATCTTTGCAAGTGTTTTCTTAATTTTCTTGGCTAATTTCTTGTTGTTTGGTTGATTCAAATATTGCGTTACTCTGCCTATTTCTCGTCTAAGATATTGGATTTGATTTTCGAGTCTTTGCTGCCATGGCGGTTTAGTATAATTCTTGTTTGAAGGCCTTTTCTGACTTTCTGACTGATCCTTTAATTTGAAACCAGCTTTACAGCTACGGTAGCAGCTGCACAGTAAACTATTAGCATGTATGTCTGTTAAAGTGTCTTCTTCTTTGATCTGGAAGGGCAAGACATGTTCATTATATATTGGATAATTGGGTGAGCCTGTCCTTTCTATTGATGTTGAGTTTAGGAATTCTGGGGCGAAGTGTTGGATCTAATCCTGAGTACTTGAGAAAAAGTTCCTGGTATATATCAATTATGTCTGACAGGTTATCTTCCTTGGCACCTGCTGGTTGATGGATCCTGATCTGCTTCATCTAATTGGGTTGAATTTGGAACTACGTGTGAATCTGCGATAGTTTGTGTCAAGGGACACCCATTGTTGGAGGAAGAAATTTTCTTCTGCTACTTCCTGTTTAATTTGTTCCAACCTTACTTTTGGGATTAGATTGTTTGTAAGTATAGCTCTTTTCTGATCTACAAGCTTTGTTCTGTGACGACAATATGGGGAAACTTCTCTCTAAATTCAGCATGCAGAGATGTCTGTATCCAGTCATTTCTGTTTCTAAACGTGTGGCTCTGTAGTAGACGCGCATTATATACTCATTTAAGTTACTCGTCCACTTCATACGTTGCCTCACTTTCCCTGCTTTGGTGGTTGCGAGCAGCTAGCTCGAGCAAAACACTGTCGGCAGGTGAAGCCACAGATTGCGGGTTGCTTCTTTGGGATTCGGCTGTAGTTTGTTCGGGTGACCCGGCAGGCGCCCCGCCCTGTTCAGCGTCCTACCACCGGTGGCTCGCATGCTGTCACGGCCGGCACCGGCTCCAGACGTGCCCCGGCGCTCCCCGGGCAGCGGCTCTTTTTCCGAGGCCTTAGGACTTCTTAAACGTCTCTCCATTTCAGAATGGGTGATTGCCATTGCCCCTAGCACCTTTGGAGTCGGTGACAATTGCTCATCTTCCACGTGGCACAGTTGTTCTTGCTAACACGTAGGGTTGGACTTAAGAAGACTTGCAGAAAGAGGGGGAGGGGGAAAAGGGAGTATTATGGGAATAGGGGAGGTCTTGGGGGGATGTATGAGGAAAGGAAACGACTTGAGAGGACAATTTAGGATAGGGGGCAGGAGAGATAATGAGAGACGGATAACTTTCACAGGTTAAGGGACAGCGGACAGCTGCTCCGGTTAGTCGCCTCTTACGACAGGGGGAGATTCCGTGGTGCTATTCTACTAAAACCCCCGGTCACCACACGGGGTTTATTATTATTATTATTATTATTATTATTACTGTTATTATTATTATTATTATTATTATTATTACAGATATAAATATTATCATTGTTAACACTGCTATTGGCTTTGGTGTAACTTTCAAGTTATTATTTTTGCTTATATTGTTTTTGTTATATTTATTATTATTGTCATGTCAGTTATACAGTGAAGTGAAGTGTTGAACTAGTCAATTTAGGGATAATTAGAAAATAATTAGAACTAGGTTATCATCCTCTAATTCTAATGGTAATTCGAATTGTAAATGGTTGTAATTGTTCTAATTCTAATTGTTATAGGTTTGCCACCGAGCATTAGCTCAAAGCGAACTGTAATAAATCTATCCACGCCAGACAATGTATGAGCAATATTTGATAGATATTTATATCTATTATTAATTAGATGCATTGCACATGCCAAGGAGGGACAATATATCGTACCTTTCCTGACCCGTCACATATCCTTTTGGGAGAGGGATTAATTCTTTACTATAGAGTAATACTGAAATAGAGTAACTACTGAGTAAGCTAATCGGGAGCAGATTTAGATAGTACCAGGATAAGCCTCATTCCTCCAAGAGTGTGCTCCCTGTCCCAGACGGTCTTGCTTGGGTATCTTTCACTTTCCTGCCACAACCTCTGACGAAAGTTTCTCGAACCTTCTTGTCAACAAAAATAAAATAGGTAACTGAATATTATCTCCTACTCACTCATTGTTGAGTGGAGGTGATTTTATTTCATTATAAAAATGTAGGGATCGATACTAACACATTACAAATAACATTTCACTGCTTCATAATAAAGATCTTATAATCTATCCAACGAGCAAATATTAAGATCCAATCGTTGTAAAAACATGTTTATTAAACGGCAGTATATATATATATATATATATATATATATATATATATATATATATATATATATATATATGTATATATATATGTATATATATATATATATATATAAGCAGAAAGTTGATATAAAAACAGAGATATGTGTTGATTTACATAAACTTTTACATAAATGTCACATTATTTGAACACATTTAATTATTATAAATTTTCCTCTGGCTGACCACAAATACGAAAATATGGTCTAGTTCTTTGTTTTTTTCGAATCACTTCAAATGAAATCGAGTCACTGAGTAGTAAAATTTAAATATGTTCAAATGTAAAAAATGAGAAAAATCTCTCATAACTTCCTCCCCTACGATCTCCTTCTCTTGGACTCATCAGCCTCACCTTTCACTCCACACATCTCGGACATCTCCAAAATCTTATTTGTGACAAAGACGATATGCAACAGAGTGGATACATCTTAGTACGTCTAAATGTATTTTGAAAGATACCTTGAAAAATGATCAGACTAGATCAGAGAATACTCAGAATCACGTGAAAAATTCAGAAAATAACGAGACCCTACGCATAGTATAAATCATATAGCGTTTTCCGGCTTAAAAATAAATAAATCGAAATACTACGTAAACCGACATTATTCAGTAGAGACGATCACGCACCAAAACTCACCTAGTACACAGACAACGGATCGAGCAAATATTCGACCACATATCGAAAATAATGGACAGTTTGCTCGAGAAATATTTCAAAATTCCATTTCCAGAAATTGTACGGAAATTTCAGAATAGAATGGATGTTGAATGTAATGTAATTCTTAATTGCGTATGTGGCTCTACGGAGTATAGGATCCATTAATTATGGGCCACACCGTAACTCCATAAACGGTTCCCGGTAGTATCGAAATGGAGTTTTCTCTCAACAATGCTGAATCCTGGGACAAGTAATGTGCCGTAGAGATATTGGTTGGAAATATTTTTCCGAGAAATCTTATTATCTTGATATTTTAAATGAAACATGAATTTTCTTCACTAGCAATAGAGGAATACAACGATATAAACATACGTATGTTAATGTTTTGATAGTATTTTGAGTATAAAATTATACTTTCTGACATGTGATATTTACATTAAATGTACGAGATTTCCTGTAGCAGCCCTGCAACTGTCACCTATTCTTTCAATAGTATACCTTTGCGTTCCGGATTTGTTTAAAAAAACGCATCCAATTATTCATGTCCAATGAACCAGCAACCCTTGCCAAACTTTCGTCAAATAACTCCTAAACAAAGCGTTTTAAGGCCTTAAAAACTAAAATTTTGAGGCTAAAGGCTCAAAGAAACGTTTTTCACACCGTAGTCTATAAGATGAGACATTTTCCGATCCATTCAATAACTTTTTCCGGTTCCACGCTTCAGTACAAAAAACAACAAACTAAGAAACGTTTTTCACACCATAATCTATAAGATGAGACATTTTCCGATCCATTCAATTAACTTTTCGTTTCCCACGCTTCAGTACTATCAAGTCCACCTCAATATATCAGCCCTTCCTGCTGGTAGCAATTTTGTGGCGACACACTTAGAAGGCTTAGATTCGACAATCTTTATTTACGCTTCTGTTAACACCGTAGTTTGTGCAGTCTGACGAGGTTTATTTGCATAATTATTAATTCAAGATTGGCTCTCCAGCAACAACTAGAAGTACTATTATAATTGCTTGATACCTATGAAGATTGTTTCTTTGCGTGTAGTGAAACCAATCAATTAACGTTTTTACCGGTGTCTGTACCTAATTGAGGAGGGATGTGGGTGCACAGAGAAGAGTGAAGACTGTGTGTTTTACCTGTACCAGTATTTTCGCTATCATTCGATGAAATTTTAAAGTCAGCGGGTTCAGACACGAAGCTTTCTCAAAAGTAAAAGCTTTTCTAATATGTTTGTGACTCATTAGAAGCTAAAAGCTAACTGTCAAAGAATATAGAATAATTACTTCAAATGTCTTTAAGGAAGTGCTGTGAATTGTTCCAAGAAAACTCTCCATGATACTGAATAAATATATATGGAAAATTTATTTTAAACATCAATCGCATTGTTTTTTTAATTTATTTGATATTATGTTAGTACATTGCAAGTTACCTTTATATGTTGTGACGATACCGAATTGTTAATAGAAGAAAAAAAATTGATTTTAAAACACACGACATAGTAGCCTGTCGAGGGCCTACGCAGCGTCTCTTTGTGTAACGTAGCAATTTGCTCCGGACACGTGCGCTGCGAGGTCCCTCGCGCCCCCTGTCCGGCGGGGAGCTAGGGTACACAAGAATTATGACTCGATCGTCGCCTCTCTGGCGCCGCCACATCCCCAGGCGACCTGCGCCCCCCCCCCGACGTTAGAGAGAGAGGGTTGAGTGGAATTTTTCCACCGACTTCGGCCAGGAGACGCTTCCGAACATTGGCCGAAACAAAATTAAGACGCAGTTGCCTTTTACCAATAGAGAAGAACCTTCTAAAATTCAAACAAAAATCTTTCCAGAACTTTCGGCAAATAAGTAAGGAGAGGGGGGTTACAGAGGCTTCGCGAGATGTGACGAAGTGAAAACATAAAAGGAGAAGTGAGGAGACGGTCTTGAGGGTAGGCTCGGGCAGGAGCGAGCACCTCAGCGGTGCGTCGTCCGGGTACAAACGCCGCCGGCGTGGACGCCTCCGAAGTACGCAGAGCAATCTCGTCCGGTCGCCTGACAAAGACTTTCGCTGATTGTGCGGTGCGATCTTGTGCCGCGCGCGAGTCAAAAAAAACTATTCAATTCGGCTTGCATCACTACGCCCGGACCGCTGCAGAGCTGTCTTTCATGCTGAAGTCTCCTCCCACCTCCCTTCGCCGACTTCGAGTGCGAATACCTGTGTTTCGCCCCCCCCCCGGCCAGACGCCTGCCGCCAGCTGTGCCTACTGCCGGCCTTTCATCGCAGAAGACGACGCCCTGATGACCTCATCCCGACGGTCGGACATCGACCCTGCGGAGTCTTCTGAAAACACGGTCTGTTGTCCCCTATAGCGTTTTCCATTCGCTGCACTGAGAACTATTCCGGGTGAGTGCAATGACGTCACAGCCCGTTGCCAGTGCTGCCACGAACTGGTTGAATGCAGAAACTAATGAAACGGCATAGTGCACTCCTGGTGCACTCTGTAGTGTACTAAACGCACACTGTCCGTAGGTTATATACTCCGGGTCTTCCTTTGTACTCTGCCGATCTGCGTGCGCTGCGATCTGCTCTGTTCTGGCGATTGCCTTTACTTAACTTAAAACTTTATTTACTCAAAGTAAAAAGACATTTCAATGGCTGGGGAAGAAGTTTTTGCGATAATTGATGTCCGCAGCACTTCTCCTGCTGTA
>JAHLJT010007186.1:0-18242 GCA_031308135.1 Acheta domesticus
AAAATGTGTCGTTTTGTTTCAACAGAAACACTTTCTTGATTTCTATTTATGAAAAAGGATTAAACTATACTCGTAAAATATGATCCCAGGCATAGTGAAGTGCTATGACGTAAATTTAACAGTTCTTTACCAGAGAACAGAAGGAAGTTCGACAACCAATGATCCAACGATGGCCAGAGTGCTGTAGAAACAAATCAAATAAAATTAACTTCAGGGTAATTTAGAACAATCTTAGTGCAACGACGTTAATATACACGAACAGTAAGTTAAATTGACAATATACAATAGTCTAGTGTAATAAAATATTCACTTTTTATCAACACACTACCCTACTATTCCCTTAACGTAAGAAAATGACGGTGGCGTGAACAATATGTGCATGATGCATACGTCCAAATTTCATTTCAGGGCAATGCCTATTGCATATTTCATGGAGTACGAACCACTTCTCACTAAGAAATTATGAGTATAAACGTAGCTAGTAGCTAACCTCCTCGTTCACATTTCATTGTCAATCGCGTTACTCTCATGAGTATACGCGAGGTCAGCTGAGTTTTCAAGGCATCCGAAACGCGCGTGAAACTTAACGAACGGAGCGTTTGGAGGCGCGGCGCGGCGCGACCGACACGGGCCCCGGGGGGGGGGAGGGAAGGGGAGGGGAGAAGGCGACGCACAGTGGTCCGCATCACCGCAGTAAGCAAAAAAAAAGTTAAACAAGAATAATAAAATTAGTAGGTAGAATTCGCCAAGTGTAGATACGTAACAATTGGACATGAGCAAGATGGTGAAAGTTTTTATATGGAACTCTTTTCTTCAAAAATTACATTGCGATATTTTTCAAATAAAAGATTCTTACTCGCTGAACGATGACACATGGACAAAAAAAATAAAAATAAAAAATGCAATACTTCAGAAAACTGTATACATAAAAATAATATTAGAAAGGCGGTAAAAATGTGATGCATGCTATATTGTGGGTAAAAAGCAAATCTGACTACAAGTGACATACATAATCTCACTGAAAATTAATAGAAACATTACAAATAGTCAACGACTAACGCGTTTGACTTCTAAGATCAGTTACGCACTAAGTTGCAATTTGTGAAGTTAGTAACGACGATGATTTCCGACGTGTAGGCACTAACTAACCGTCGACTCGACGTCGCTGGAGCATTCGAGAAGAATGAAATATGAATTTGATGTTTACTTTTACAAGTAGCAAATTAAAGTGGTAGAAAGTCTTGTTTGCGCACTTCTGACATTATTTGGACCGACTGGGCGGAGAGGCTGTTCGGCCGGCAACCGAGAAAATTCAAATCATGGATTTTGTGTTTACATTTCCGAGTAGCAAGGCGAATTAGAATTGGTAGAAAATCCTCTTTGCGAACTTTCGGCTCATTTGGGCCGACTCGGCGGAGAGGTGGGGTCAGCAGGTAACCGAGAAAAATGAAATGATGAATTTCGTATTTACTTTTACGACTATCAAGGCAAATTAGAATTGGTACAAAATCCTCTTGCCCACTTTCGGCATCATTTGGGCCGACTGGGCGGAGAGGCCGGTGGGTCGGCCGGCCAGTGAGTGTGTCGGGGGGAGGGGGACGGGGAGGGGCGTTGGCGCAGGTGCGGCGCCTGGCTCTGGCGGCGGCGGCGCCTCCGCGTGACGCGGCGCGAAGGAACCGGTCCCGCCAGCCGCCGCCACCCGCTCGCCTTGCCCCGCGACCTTCGCGCACGTGGCCCCCTGCGCCGCCGCCGCCCCCACCCCCGCCCCCCCGCCGCCGCCAGCCAGCGCGAGAGGAGAACCGCTTCCGCGAACCGCCGCCACCGCCGCCGCCGCCATATGCACCACGTGCGATACCGCGGCCGTCATGGCCGATGTAGCTTTGGGGGCTCCCCGGGTCTTGCCGTGCACCACCGCTCCGTTCGGGACCTCGGGTCTTTCTCTCCAGGCTTCGCAACTGTCCTACCTTATGATATCAAACACTTGCATTGATGACAGGTTTTGTGCGAAGCGCGGTGGCTATGGGGCGGGACACTTTATTCTGCCATCATTCACATACATCTACACAAAGAATGTCTAGAGGAGAAACATTTGTCTACCTTTTTGATAGTTTTAAGAATCATGGTATATTAGTAAGAGTTAGTGGTCCTACTGTGCAGCAGCAAAAATAATAACTTACATATGGTATTTAAAAGCTATACCTCATTGTTTCTATATGAACAGCACAGAAGATGATGGGAGTTGATAATGCAAAGATGTTTGGGGTCTGCAGTCTGATGTAAAAGTAGCGCGTTCAGTACTACATAAACGAGCGCTAAGAAAATACAGCATCATCTTTTCCAGGGAGACATCATAATACAGAATAAGTAAAATAATGTAGATGCACAGTTCTACAACGAACTCACTTCACAGGGTTTTTTTTCCAACAATGTAAACTTCATTGCCAGCTAAAATAAATTAAATAAAGGTCAACGGTATAACGTCTATTGGTCAGTAATTAGTGATGCGCACAATTTCCCGGATTGATGACCGCAAAACCGTCGCAAGCCGACTGTCATTAATTCTTGCCGAGGAAGATGTCGATCTTATTTCATCTGAACATTCTCTCAACAATACCATCCCATCATACATCACCACTTCTACGATAAAAGAAAAAAATATCATTAGGAATATCATACAACTGCATCGTATTGGCGAACTGACGTTTTTGTTCTCCAAAGCGTAATCGTCTAATCTACCGCGCACGATTACAACACCGGCCACGGGTGAATGGTTCTCAACGCAAGGTCTTTGAATATACTCGAAGTTCTACGTTTCACGTTTTACATTTTCGAACAGTCACGAATATACTGTCCAGAAAACCTGACTACGGAGGTCAGTCAGAGCATGCCATTCCAAGGTCGTACCGACCCCAAAATTCTGAATTGAAAGAAGAGACATCGCTTTTAGGTGCGGCACCCGACCATTTTCGTTGACTGATGTAACTACGGAAGGAAGGATTTATAAATACCCTTCATACACGTTCATACACTAAAAATTCCTCAAAAAAGTTACAATTAAAATTTTATCAATGCTTAAATGTACGGTAGACGACAAAATCATAAACGCAAATGTTTCACGAGTTGCTGTTACAAAATAGTAAACTTAGTCCTGATCAGATGTAAGATATATAGGTTTATTCACTCCCAGTCTAAAACTGAAGCTTGTGTGAGGCTAGTTTTCACTGTTCTCGCATATAAGCGCTGCGATCTTTGGGTCTCATTTGGGCAAGGTCGTGATTGGTCGTGATCCATTCGACAGCTCTGAAACCAGTTGATTTCTAATTTCCAGTCAGTGATTTGTCGTTTCATGGTGGAATTGGTAAAGTCTAGAGCAACCAGTTACGAAAATGGGTAGGAAATGTGTTACGAAAATGTAGGAAACTGTGTAATAGCCACAGTTTAAGATGTCCATCTTAAGATGCCACAACTTAAGATGTGTATCTTACACCGTGACCCAAACCGATCGTGCGCACCGTACGGACAAGCGAGGAACTAGCCTCAAACTGGCTTCAGAAATTTGCAACAAAGGCGGCTAGTTGACACATCTATTTATCTTACACCGTGCCCTGATTAATTTCTCAATTGAACAAATCATCTGATTTCAACTCTTCGAAATAGCGACAACTAATTCTTGAAATAGATATCAATTATCGAGAAAACTCTAGGGTATTTTTCTATAGTAACTAAAAATTGTTTCTGTAGTAACGTATGAAATTATGGCGTAATAAACCATTCACAAGTACAGAAATAACCTTGAAACCTAGGGCATAAGGAAAATAATTAAATGATTTCCCACCCATCCCTACAGATTATTAAGACGAATGTGATGAAAGTCCAAACTTTTTAGTCTCTTCCGTGATATTGTCTTATTTTAGCTTTACCATGTCCTTCTCACGGCAATATCCTCTAGGGTCATGTGCGTGTGAGGTGTGGAGAAAGGACGTCCTGAAAGCAGTCAAGGCAGTCAAAGCACTGACCTCGAAGGAACTCTGGATGTCCATTTTCGTTTCTGGAAATACACATACAAATTTGAGTTCGTTTAAAACGAAATGTCACCAACTTGCTAATTTACAGCATTGCTATTATCATCATTACGTGTAGATATTGAAAGCGAAATTGAAATATCCATGTTCAGTTATATGTTAAGATTTAATAGAAGTAGATTGCTTTGTTTTCAACCATTTTGAAGACATGGAGACAAACAATGAGAAATGTATATGAAACTCCGGTTTCGCGAAGGTAAACCTACTCCTCAGAATGAAGTTTCGGAAAATATAGATAGTGTGTGATTCCATGATTGATTCTGAATGTATCGTATCTTGAAGATTGTATCTTCAACCATTGCTGTCATTCAGTAAAGTAAATACATTTTTAAACCGATAAAGTGGATTGTAAAAATTTTATTTAAAATAAAACAATACATTCTAATTCCATTGGCATTCGTTGGGAGCACTGACATGACAAAGCGTTCAAATACTATCTCAATCTTCACATTTACAACAATAGAGCGAATAGTTAGAGACTTATCGCCCTATATTTTGTAGATAACCGTTGAAATCAAGATTAAAAACAAAAATAAAAAACGTTTACTCCCTTACGGAGGCTTTATTAGGTAGTGGATCGTAATGTTTACTTCCTACTCACAGTTTTAATATTCATTGTACGAAAACAACGAATATACTGCCTCTGAAATTAAACTATTTTTTTTTAAACGTTTCCAAGAAACGAACAATCGATAACCGTGGTATTTGATAACAAATCCTGTAGTCGGTACATTAACAAAATAATGTTTTGGCAGCCTTTACGAAAGAGTTTAGGAGAAGTTTGAGTAAGCGAATTATGATCTATAAGAAAATTTAAGAGAAATTCGATGTTGCGATTGCCAGAAATTTCCCCTAGTCTCTTTCATTCACTTATATCTCTCGAACACTTGAATAACAATTGTGCTACCCCCATTCTAGCACCATAATCAACATGAGTAATGTGTTAATCAATTTGATTAAACGCTATTTATTTTACACATTCCCATATTAAGATCACTATCTGACATTCTACGGGAAACTCCCTTCCCCACCCGCGTGGAAGGAGGCCTGCCTGGCCGCAGCAGCAGGCGAACGGAGATCCGCGGAATCCGGTCGGGGCCTAACCGCGCGATCGACGCCGTGGCGGCGGCGGCGGCGGCTTCCGTCGTAGCGACGGCGTCGTCGCGCCCTTGGCCGTGGCGCCGCGCGTGACGCAACCGGCCGTCTCATTGGCCGCGGCGCGGCGCTGACGTCGCTCCCGCCGCCGCCACCGCCGGCCCCGCACACTGGCGCGCCCTGCCCGCGCGCTCGCCACCAGCCCGCCGAGCCCCCAGGCGCGTATTTACCAACAGAGGCGCGAGGCCGGCGACGCCGCGCCGTGCCGCGCCGCGCCGCGCCGCGGCCCGCCGCCCGCCCGCTACCGCTACCGCTCGCCCGACTCACTGGATTCCGGCGGAGAGCGGTCGTGGTTGCGGGAGTGCCCGCGCGCTCAGCTGGGCCCTTTGGGATGACCTCCGTACGCCGTGTTTACTGTCCGTTGAGGGCATTTTTGTGGTTTAAAGGCGGTATACTCGCACCATTCCACTGAGAGAATTGGCAAATGATGTCACAGCACTGCCTTTGACCGGGAGGTCCTGCACAAACGGTGGCAGGAATTTCGACACTGTTAGCTAGGTGGAATTCAGTCGCTGTCAGGAGAATTCTATCGGCCGGTTGCTCTGATCGGTAGTTTTCCCTGGTTTCTCCGATGAACACTAGGCGAATGCCGTGAACTGACAAGCGGACCACGCACGGCTCGCGCTTTCCTTCCTCTTCCTTGTTCTAACTTCACCCCTTGCTTACTCACCCACTTACATGCACTACAGTACCACACATGCCGGGATACCGGTCGAGAGCTTGTCCCGGCTGGGGCGGTGCCTCGTTGGTGGGAGATACCTGGTTGGGGAAAATCCCGCTAGCCGACGGGAAGGTTGGCGCCGAATTTTACTATCCGAGTGGGGGTTGGCAGATCACCGCCACTTGCTGCAATAAAGTATGCTCTACACTTCGTACTAATGGGACTTGACCTCAACTGTTGACGCATTAAAGACATTGTTAACTTCAAAATTTAATCGTGTGTTTCGGATGTCGTTCACGGTGCTAACCGACAAAATACGTTTTGAAATAAACAAGTTTAAAGATGTACCTAGGGTTGAAATGCATATGCCACATGCTTAGTTACGTTACATTATTAGACCACAGGAGTTCTGTTAATAATTATTGTCATAAAATTGTATAAAATTACAGTTCAAACGTATCACGTCATGTTGCGTGCAGCATGAACGTGTCATTTTTTAAGTCAACATCAATGTATAAACGTCAATACTGTACTGCTCACGTCTCGCAGATATACCCTTACCACTGCGGCGATAAGTCAATTCTTTATGCCCTATGATGCCAAATAGGTTCAATCAATAAACTTTTAAAATCCGTAATTATTTTAAATACTTTTCAGTATGTTGCTCTAACATAAACTCGCCACTGAGATGTAAGAATTGTTCGAATCGATGGGAAATATCAGGGCCGAAACAACTCGTGACCGTTTAGGTAAAAAAAACGATAATCAGAAATAACTTTGAATTATAGAAATTTATTTGAAACCTCACATAAGATTAAATCCACAAAATTATGAATAGAGTATCCCCTGTAAGAATGGTGCTAGTTGGTAAGAAGTAACTATAAGGATCGGATATAAAATTATGTTTAGTGAAAGGTACAGAAGAATAGTGAAACATTCCGTCAACTTTGATTCTAACTCGCACACTAATTTGAGTTCAGACAGCACATTCAATTATCATAGGTGCTTTTGGAAATTATCGATAAATCTCCGACTCTCGAAGCAAGGAGGGGATTTATCTGAGAATTTCCAAAGCACGAGTGGTATTTAACAGGACTATTCCACGAGTGAAATGACGTCCAAACGGGTTCCAAAATGCGCCAAATATTGAAAATAACTGAAAGCTATGTTAAAATTAATGCGATTATGTTACAGTACATACGGGGTTTATTGGACATCCACATTGCGATCGATATATATCTCCTCCTAAGATAGATGAGACATAGTTTATGATTCGCCAGTAGGGGAAGCGGTAAGAAAAATCGATAGAAAAAGCGATAAATTTTTTGAGATACATCGCCCTGATGGGGCTTTTGCATGTATTGTTAAACGCTATTGGTTTTAATTTCACGAGTGGAATAGTCATAAGAAATATTGTAGTCTCTGAAACTATATACAAAATGGTTGCATCTGGAGATAATTCACCTCTCCCTTCGAATAAAATCTTGTTACTCTTAGTGGCCTTGCCATTTCCTTGACTTCGGTTTTACTAGTCATGCTGTGCCACCTTTACAGCATTTATCGGACACGTGTGTAAACCCTGAATTATTATACGTAAATGTCTGAATAGACCTCTAACGAGTCACACTCTTTTGAAAGAAGAGAACACAATTTTTCCGACATTATA
Source organism: Acheta domesticus (assembly GCA_031308135.1). Taxonomy (NCBI): domain Eukaryota; kingdom Metazoa; phylum Arthropoda; class Insecta; order Orthoptera; family Gryllidae; genus Acheta; species Acheta domesticus. The sequence goes on from JAHLJT010007186.1 coordinate 7,565, forward strand.
TGAATCCACGTGATTTAACGTCGTATCATAAATGTAAATGTTAATTTCGTATCAATATTCACAAAATACCAAAACGGACCTCACTCGTAATCTGGAACTTATTGCATTCACACCCATATATCATTCTTATTGCCTCATAAAATTTATTGAAGGCAATTGTTCATACTTAAACACACGAGATTATATCTGCACACGTTTCCTCAGGTACTGCGACTTCCTTACTGCTGAAGTATAATCATATCGTATGTCATCATATCTAACAGAATGTGCAAGTAATGTTTAAAGTTAGTGATTCAACACTAACCTTCTCATGAAAAATGTCTGTTCATTATGCCAAAAAATATAATATTATTCGATATTCCACAAGAAATTGCAGGACTGAATTTCACTGTACCATGTTCATTTAGAAATTTCATTATGTCTGCATTGAAAGTCGAGAACACATGCTCAGTTGTAATGGTAATGGCATTAACAAAGAAACTAGTGGTGCTCAAACAGTACGTACTTTCTCCCCCGTATTTTCACGCAAAATTACGCAAAAAGCACTTAAATTTTCGAAAAATAGTACGTGACATCACACCAAAATCTATCTTTAAGCGCGAGATTTCATCAAGAGAAAAACATCTCTATCTTTAATATTTTAGTTCTAGGAAGACTCCGAAATCAGTCGTAAAACGTTGATTTAATAAACAGGTTCTCCTTTATAGACCAAACCTCTCTCCTGATCTTTTTCCCTTCTTTTTAATTTTTTAATTCTATCAATCTACAAAAAAGAGAAGCTATCTGTAGATTTTTCTCTCCCCACATATCATTTGCGTTTTAATACCTGTGGTGAAGGCAAAAACTAAACAAATAAAAATAATTTGAGTTAAATGAATAAAATAAATTGTTCAGGTTGCAAATAATTATGAACACGTTGCGAGTAAGGCAAACCTCTTCACTTCCTATCGCATATTGTGTACATTCGTAGCAGTAAGGTGCGCAGAGCTGACCGTATAAGCCACGACCGGATTCGCGCTCTCTATGCGAGCGGCACGTGGAGATTCTGCGCGGCGCAGTTGCACCGACCCGGACGCCGACGGTTCCGCGCGCCAGTGGAAAAATTCCGCCTCCCAGTAGTCGAATCACGATACTCACTCAACATTTGCATCTCAACGTGATACTGAATCACCACGTTGGGCGTTACAACACTGACTTGACTTGCATGACGTATACACGTGCGACCCTCATTAGTTTTCATAATGTAAACAACCAATTGAACTAAAGAACCAAAGAAACACATCTTTGCGTTTGGGATATCGCAGTCGACGAATAAAAGCACAGTGGTACAAACGAATTTGTGTTTTTTGAATGAACATTTGTTGGTATATTCTCTCAATCTTTCATCATTCAGCTGAACTTTTCAGTGTGGCCAACAAGCATTAATTCAAGGGGTCACATGAATCGAGAACAGTAATTTTCATATGGTAGAATGTTTCAGGATAATAGGACATGAAGAACGTAAGAAAGTATGCTGTAAAAACGTTTGAATCATCACCACTCACTGGCAAATCCTCACCCATCACACACCAGATGGTTCAATATACAAGAAGTCATTTATGTATGCGTGGGGTGGGGGATGTCGCAAATTAGTAGTTATTACTGTGTACCAAATCCCAGCAAAGGCGCACTGTATGCATATTTGCGATCATATATGTTTTTAAGATTTCAGTTGGATATTATCATCTACTCAGTTGGATATCATGTGCACAGTGGATTATATCTTACAGTAAACTTTCTCCGTGATTCTCATATCCCTCATTGTCTTTCCTTCTTCCTTTACTGCAATTTTTTTGAACTATGTCCCTCAAGACCATTCAAATCCAATCTTCGCGATGGAATATGTCACGGTATTGGCATCTTTCTCAGTCGTTCCGCTAGATTTCGCATGATCGCGACCGTAAAGCAGTGCTTGCGATCATGCGACTTCTACCGGAAGAACCGAGAAAGACGCGAAATGCCGGGTGATATTCCATCGCGAAGATGTGCCTTGAGTGGCAAAGTTAGAGAAATCACGGTATACGCTTACGATGGCAATTGTAGCGAAACGCAGGATCGCAGAGCAGATCGCACGGCCGGACCACGCCCCAGCGTTAAAAGCCTCTGGATTGGCAACGCGTCCGGCCTGCGCGTGTCGCCCAACGCCCGGCGCGCGACTGAGATTTAGTGGGCTGCGGAGCACAGTTAGGCCGCGAGGGCCGACACGGCGGAGGCGATTCAGGTGCAGAACCTGTAGAGCAAGCTCTGCTCCGCTTCCGCCTGCCTCAGTGCACAGCTGGACCCCGGTCTCCTCCAGCCAGGCACGGATTTAGGAGAAGGCCTCTCGGATGAACTCGGAAGGTCGGAGCTCTTCTTCACATGAAATTCGAAGGAAATCCTAAATCAGATATTTCGCAACACAATCGCGACTCATCGCGAGGCACACAATCTTTACTTCAACAGCGCTGTTAAGTAAATGTACCCACCCCCTCTTCCGCACCTAGCTTGAAGTTTTATCTATTTAGCAAAGCCATTTCATGGACTAGTTCCTTCGACTTAATTACTAACACAAATAATGATATAATAGTTCTTTTCTCTTTGGGGGAAGCATATTTCAGCAATTTTGCAAATCAAACGGAAGAGATGAGCATTTTTTCAAATTGTACCGTTTTGAATTACAAAGGTTTTCGAGTTATGCAAAAAGAACGAGACTAGAATACCAGAATTCTTGAGGCTTCTTTGCGATTCACTTATTAATATTATTTGAATTTATTTGATGACTCACAACATTGAAGAGATCAACAGAAATGCATTTCAATCAAATTTACTTCGATTTTAAAGTATGCTCTAGTTCATCAAAGGCAACATCACCCACTTTTGAAATAATTATGGATCAGCACATGCGTGGCTTAGGGGGAAAGAAGGAAGACCGGTATGTCTGGTCCACTCCCTAAATCACAATTCTGTGACGTATCAGAGCCTTGTGCAATACATCCACCTCATTATTTCGCACTTGATGAGTATCTTCAACGAATTTCTGGATCAAACCATTCGAGGAATGACCTACAGCGTTTGCTCACAAACAACACTTATCCTGAACGGAAGCGGACCCAACCTAGAAGTACAGTTTTGCTGACGTGTATGCAAATATATAAGTAAGGTGTGCAAGCATTATTGAAGTTAAAAAATGTTTCAAAATTGATATTATTACACAAAGTTATAAATTTAGCATATAAAACATTATTTATCATTTTTATATGACATGTAAATTTCTGTATAAAAGTGTTTATAGTCACTCGTATTACATAAAATACGAAATAAATTTATAACCGCCCACAATAAAATTAATTATAATAAAAATAGTATTATTAATTTTCAATTTTTAAACCAGCCCGTGTGTTCCTTGACTAAACACCAAACACAACATTGAGATGCGGAGAAGCGGGCAATCCCACCGCCCTGTTGAGCCCGGCAGTTCCTCCTGCAAATAGAGAGTCCCCCTGAGGGTGGGGGGAAGGGGGGTGAGGCGCCTCCGAAGCTTGTGCAGTGCTTGCAGCAGCGGCGCAGGCGGTGGCGTCTCCGAATCGCATTCCTCCGCGCAGTCGCCCACGCCTTCGCCGCTGCGCAGCGCGCAGCCGAGGGCGTGGCGGCGGCGGCGGCGGCGGCGGCGGCACGAGGCAAGGTGAGGACGCGCGCGGCGCTGGCGCAGCCGCCGCCGCCGCCGCCGCCAGAGCCTCGGGCGCCCCCGCGCGCGCTTCCTGGTGCGGGCGGCGGAGCGAGAGCGGGAGCGGGAGCGGAGCGGGAGCGCAGGCCAAGAAGGTTCGAGGGCGGAGAGCAGAGCCTCACTCCCCCAGAGGCCATGGGCACGGTTCGACGGAGGGAAAGAAAGAGCAACCAAAACTGAAGACCAATACAAGAGACGGGCAGCAAGGATGAATGAGAGAGAAAGAGAGGGTGAATGTGAGTGAGTGGTCATTTTATGTAGAATTGTTCAAATGATAATAAAGCTGAAGAAATTAAAGGAGGTGGAAACGAAGACGTAAGCAGAGGTGTAGGAGGAAACAGAATCCCTTCTTCGTAACAGAGGTGTAGGAGGGTCTTAAGATCAGAGTTAGCGAAGTAGAATTGGGAGATTATGTAAGTAGAGTGAGTGTAGAAAGAGCTGAAGAGGTAGGTGGTGAGGGAGAATATGAAAGAGGGATAAGGAAAAAATTATGGTAGACGGAGCACAGTATAAAAATGTCACTACCATGAACGGCGAATAATAAAAAAAATAATAAGGAAATGACCAAATAGGCTATGTTATGTGAGGAGGAGAGAATTGAGAGCAAATGTCGAGAAAAACGAATTGAAAAAAATAAGTAAATGAGAAATGACTAAATGCAGTTGCAGGTGGGGAGACATTCAGAGCAAGGTTGAACTGGCGTTGATGTGGCCGGGAGCATCCAGAGAAAGCAAAAACAAATAAAGGCAGGATAGAAGATGAGACACTGTGAAGGAGCGGGGCATCAAAGCAATGCGAATGGCAATAGCGAGGGTGATCTCCAAAAAGTGCCTTAGACCAAACAACAGCTGAGTAGAAATCCGAAGGGGGAATCTTCGGGCAGGGGAGGAAGGGCCGAGAGGAGAAGGCGGAGAGGAGGAAGCGGATGTGACCACGTGCGACGCTTTAGGCGCATGCGAGGGGGTGGGCGTCACTCCGGCGCGGGGCTGGGGCATCGGGTAGTATGGATGAAGCACTTGCCTATTCACAGTGACCTACTGCGTTCGTTTGGAAGTCGACCATAGCCTCAAACCGCTAAATATTCGCTACGAGACAATGGACCATTCCACGAGGCAAGGTGACGACGGCTTTGTCGTCGATTTATTCAATATATTTCCGAGAAATTGTCGATTTGAAATGGTAAATTGCTGAGTTGGAAAAGCACAACATAATTTTCATGATACGCTATTCTGTTGTAACGTATTTATTTATTAAGATATCGCTTAACATAAGATAATGCTGTCTTGCGGTTTGGCATTATCGATGCTCAATTCATTAAACCATTGCTCTTTATTAGAAGTTCGAACAATTTTAAACCAGATTAATCATTTTAATAAAGACCCAATTATTTAAGTCGATTTTTAAATCTTTAATAATAATCTTTTTCACATTATAAATAAATGTACCATAGTAATCAACAATTTATATAATAACTTTTTTCTCTTTTTCATGATAATATCCATTTTGTGCTAACATATTACTTTAACAACCAAAACATCGTATTCCTGCGTTATATGATTTTATGTTATTTTCTAAAACATAATAGTTAAAAATAAATGCATACACCGTGCTTTCTCAACGAATAAAAATTAATTATCTCAATAAACAAGTTAAAATAATAACCCTTGAAAATCGATTTTTACGAACTAATGGTAATTGTTTCACTAAGAATCGACTGAGTTCTGCGCAGCACCTCTTTCCACCTGCGCCCTTCGGCGCCGCCACGTGTAGCGCGCAGAGCCGCTGCGCGGGGGTTCCCGCTGGAAACCGGCTGCGCTGCGCAGCTTTATGTTTCCGGCCCTGCGACGAGGAGGCGAGGATTCACCTGCGCATTCCGCGGGTCTCGTCGCCACAGCTGCTGAGCGCAGGTAGGGATTAGCCCCTCCGAAGTGATTTCCGGAACTTATGCCTGCTATTTATCTCGCATTCTTTCATATTCAGCGACAAGCCATTAATGTCGAATCTTATTAACTTAATAGTATAAGTTTATAGTTTTAAGTCATTAATGTCGTATCTTATTAACTTATTAGTATAAGTTTATCGCTTATACTTTTATAGCTTGTAGTTAAGTTATAGAGCTTTCTTGAAACTATTCCATGTGTAAACTTCAGTGATTAAATATCCTAACTCAATTTTTTTAACTAACTTTCTCTTTATGATATCGTAGTGTTTACGTTTAAATCCTAGTATTTTGTGTGACTGAGTGGCCTTTACAGCTTTGATATGAGGTAGCGTTGATAACAATTCGATGGTCAAAGGAATGTGTTCTCAGTGTGTTTCTTCACGGCAAATAACAACTGTTTATTTATGATAATTATTCTTTGAAAACTAGCGCTTAACCAATGTATAATAACTTTTAAAAATATTTTACTTTATTCGTTTTTAATATTGGTGTATTTTATTAAAACGTGACAAGAATTGGCAATGGTGGATTTTACTACAAATACCAATTCCAGAAAATATTGCGAATACCAAATAATTTCGTGACATTCTCTTTATGACATTGTAGTGTTTTAAGTCAATAACAGATCTTATCTGGATGTGCATTCATAGAACTAACAGATCACACATTACCAAGTGGAGTTACAGTAGAATGTGTAGGGTTTAAGATGCACAAATGTGAGAGCCTCTCAAATTCCAGAAAGCTAATGTGCATAGGAGCAAATCGAAAGAAGAGAGGAGGGGGAGGGAACTAGGAAACTGGCCGAAGGGAGCGGGAGGGGGCTCCTGGAAGCCGACGAGGAAAACCCGCGGATGCGGCGCAAAAGGCGACGGACGAGGCGGGCAGGGTGAAGTGGCAGCGTGGAATGAAGGGGAGACAGGACGGGCAGGAGCGGCGAGAGGCTGGAGGAGTTCGACAAGACAGGCGGGGATGAGTGGAATGGCGAGGAAGCGAGGGGATAATGTGGTGGGGCGAAGAGAAACGAAAAAAAAAAAAAATGTTGGAACTGGGAGGGGCAGAGCAGGCGAGGCGCGGGTGGGAAGGCTAAGGGGGGGGAGGGAGGACTTGTTCAGTGGCTGAGTTGCGCACCGCCGCGGGCGTAAGGGATTCCCAAGCGGTGAGCTGGCGGTGCCGGCAGTATACGCCGTTCGGTCTTGGATGAGACTTTTTGAGAGGCGACGATGCAACCCCTCAACGACAATTGACACGATTATTAATGGTTTATTTATTTAATTTTAAAAGCAGTTAAATCCGTGTGTACGTATGGGGAGAAGTGTATTGTGTGCACGTTATCTGAAATTCTGAGATCTCTACCCATTAACAAGTTGACTTATGAATACATTTGAAAACGAGAGCTTTTGTCAAAAATTAATAATATATTAGCTCCCGTGTAATAAAAAATATTTTTTAAAGAAAAAAGCTACAAACTTTGGTTATTATCCCTTATTGGTTTCGTTTTGTTTCCTTCGTCAAAACACATCCACCTAAGAACGAACAGAGTATAGAACAGTGTTGTCAAGGTCGATGCCACGAGCGAGAGTCCGTGGCACGACTACCACGACGAAATCGCTTCTCCACGCAGTTCATTACCCCGCCACCAGAGACAACGCCATCCCTATTGGAAAACGGCGGGGTTACTAATAGTTTCCTTTCCCGACGCTAGTTGCGCAGAGAAGCTAGTGGCATGGCATGATGCCACAGCACGTGCCACTGCCACCAGTAGCAGACCTTGACAGCACTGGTATAGAATGTTCCACAAGTTCAGCGGGGCGGGGCAGGGCTCATGGATTATGCGTCAGATGCGAGAAGATCGCTGGGCAACGACCGGCTGCGACGAAACTACTTGCACTCTTCCTTCTTTCTCTCGGCCCTTTGGACCTCGCGCGCAATTACGCACTTGCAACACGCGGCCGCTGCACGACCTCCAGCCCAGCGCCTCTGCACACAGCATCTGGGCCGAGAAGAGAACAGAAGACAGCACCAAGGCCAGCGAGCAATTCAGCGTTGGAAAAGGCACGGGCAACGAACCACAAAGGTATGCTTGCATAGACGAGTTGATCAGAATAGGATTTGTTCAATAAGTCAGGAGCCAAATCTGAGGATTCACAATTATTTTCCTGACACGTGTGTGTTAAAGGTAAAGTAATATAGTGCATGTGTATATCATTATTTCGTCTCTTCATGAGTAGTTATTTACCAAGACAGCATTCAGAACAAATCTCTTAAAAAAAAGGTTTATTGCAATGCATTTTGAAGATTAATATAAGAAATATTTTAGGGAAACTGTCCTCTTCACAAAACGAAATTCAAACTTCTGTGAAAACAACGTGTTTTGGGGGACTAACTCAATGTACCGCATAGATTTCCCACCTAATTTAAATAATCAAAATTCGATAGTTACCAAGCACCAGTTCTCTGAATACAGACGACAAAATCACGTTAAAGATATCGTACTAGGCGAGTAATCCAAAAAATTTCTCCACCTATTGTCACGGATGTGCTTAAGGAACTCAGCACGAAAAACGCAAAGAATTGCAAAATTTCAAAAGAAAAATTGCAAAATTCATTGTTGGCACCTGCCACTCTGTGGGCAATCGCAAAGCGGTATCTGTTGTTACGAGTTTACTCGTTTTCACTTGAAGTTCTTTCGTGCGCTTTTTTCCACATTCCATGCTTCCTTTTAAACTGTCTCCTCTCAATTTTAGCAAGTCCATCGTCGGAGGATTTTTTCTCTCGCGAGAGCGGGATCGGGCGCTGGCGAGCGTTGGTCGGCGGGCTCCAGCGGCTGCGGCAGCGGCAGCGGCGGCAACGAAGATCAACTGGGGGTCAGTGCTGGGCAGCGCCAGGCATGCGCCGGGCATGCGACTGCGCGCCGCGAAATGGGTCGCGCCCGCCGCCCGCCGCCCGCCAGCCAAACCCATCACGAGCGAGGGCCGCCGCCCCGGGCCCATTGCGCTCACCCCGCCAACGACTTCTCTCCGCTCCTGGAACTTACTCTAGGAAGCTTGGGAGAAATTTTTTGGGTGTCGAGGGAGGGAACGTCGAAACTTCGAAAAAAAGCTCTTAAGACCATTTTAAGCATATTTGTCTGATAAACTCCTTGGATATCCCAATGGCTGAGCAGCAATAAGCACTCAAAAGTTGGTGTTAAGAAAAATACTTTCTATGCAAAATTTGCTTTGCAGAAACACATCAACACTCCCAAAAACATGTAAATTGTTTATTATTTACAAAAGAAATGAATATATTTGTTCAGAAAGAAAAATTAACACAGAAATAAAAAATCACCCAATTACACAATTCGACTACATGCGACTGTGTGTGTATATGTGCGTACAATATAAAAATATGTTTCTTAAGAACTACAGCTCGCTTGATGATAGATTTTGAGAAAAAAAGGTTTAATGGTAGGAGGTTTTATCTTCATTTAAAATTCAATGATTGTTAAGATTAAAGAGTTATAAAGTAAATCTGAAAAACGTCCAGAACAGACTCGATTTTTGGGGGGTTTCCTGAAATCAGCAGTCTGGGAGGTAGAAAAAATTGGAGTTGTTGTAACTGGTAACTACGTTCATCAAACACACCCAAAGAAAAAAGTTAAAACATTTTTCAGGTAAAATGAACTTGTCGACTGGACTTGAATGAACTTGGTTCATAAATGTTTCCTAAAAAATTTCTAGATGAGGTTAAAAAAGAATGAGGATATGTTATCACACTACTTGTGACAACTTGATTAGAAATATTCTGAAAATAAAAAGAGACGCGTATAAAAGTATTAGGATTTTATTGTCAAATGGGTGAAATTAATGTCTAAAGTGAATTTTGGGACGCCTTATCCGCCTCATCCAGCACAAATGTAGTTCGCAACAGAAGCCCACAGGCTTTGCTCCATCCAAGATAAGAGAGGCTTCGATTGCTGGCAGAATAAGACAAGCGTTTTATGAGTAAGCTCCCACAGTTTACAACTGATACCAATACAAGGGAGGGCGCTCTTGTGTCTATCAATGCACGTGCACGTGTAAGCTCGTGGTTCAGCAGACTTCCTGTGATTAGAAAATGTATGAACAATATGAAGTACTTATTAACTAATGAAATTAAAGGAAATGATCGTGAAGTAATATCAATATGATTTAGATCAAAATGTAGGAAGTAATTGAGTTTCATGTTTTTCTGTCTGAGCACTATAACTGAGAATAGTATTTTTAGCAGCCATTTCCAGTATCAAATATGTTCCTGTACATTACAGATAACGAAGCTTGAGAACTTTATGATCTCTGACAGTAGCCTCTTCATGTTGTGTAATCTTCAAAAAGATAGTCAAATCCCCAGCTGAAGGCCCACGAATCCTTCTGAGTTAAGGAGGAATTATCAGGTTGAAACACACATGTCAATAAACGTAAAAATTTATAAGCCCTGAAACATACGTTAAATCAGGGATACCAAAACAAAGTGAACAGTTAGCAGAATTCGTTCTGTGTAATATTCTTTCAATAAAATGTCCGTACGTTTCTCTCTGATACATTTCACTTTGACAAATCAACAAGGTAAAACAAACAATGTTTTCAGAAAATTATTCGAAATTTAAATTTCCATAATAATTTCGTTCAACTGATTATCCTTTATCATTTATTTGTTAAAGTGATTATCCTAATGCGTTTTATTATACTTTGTATATTTACGCACAATTGACTAAGGTTATACAGTCCGTTTCACAGCGCTATGAACTTGTATTTGAAATATTGCAATAAACCAGTCACATCAATAGACAATATTAATGACAATTATGATTAAGTGGGCTGTGCATTCCATTGTTTCCATTGATTGTACGTTACAAAAAGCAAGAAATTATTTAGTTATTTAATGCATTACAGCACGATAACTGACTCAATGAAGATGATGACAGATACAAAATATACTTTCTTCCTCAATTTCTGCTTGGTTACCATTTCAAATTA
>JAHLJT010007187.1:0-26518 GCA_031308135.1 Acheta domesticus
AAATTCTGATGGCTTTGATACATATTGCTGAATGTGCTAGTGAAATTCCATGGAAGATCAATGTTACTGGAAAATAAAATTCACCTCAGCAATATTTCTAATTATTCAATGAGGTGAATACTATTTTTAACCAGGAAGGATTCAATTCAATGTTGCCTTATGTTGTGAAAAGGATAGGAAATTTAAAAGTCTAGTGTGTTTTAAAACAGTTATATGTAATCTAAAATGATTAGAACATAATCAATCTCCCTTTCTACAAATCTTGATCCAAATAAAATTTACCTGGAGATATTATAGTTCCCAGAACAAATGGTTCAAAATATTCTGAAACTATTTGAGAATCAGAAATAGAGCTGGATTTGAAAATGAAATCTCTGATGATCGATATTTCTTAATATTTTTTTCTCCAATAACAGTTGCTGCAAAATAAAAATACATTTTTTAAAATTCCAGTGTACCTGTAGTTAAACTGATAACTGCATGTAATTAAAATTCATACTCAAGTTACTTGCATTAAAATATTTTTTTATTACTTTCTGATAAATTTAATCAAAGGTCTGGCTTTATTATTCATCTACAAAACTCTATTTTCAATATAATGACATTTTTTATGCTGAAATTATTTCTCAATGCTTTAAGAAATTATGAAAGCCTTTAAAACACAGCACAATAAGTGACTGCAGTCACCACTGACCTTTGTATGTTACACTTGGAGCAGTGACAACAACTTCAGCATTAAATTCCTGCAGCAAGCGTTGCGAGAAAACTCAAGATGGAGTATGCCCAAAAATCCCAAACGCCATCCTAATCCTAGAGCAGGGCTAGTGGAGTAACAACTTACAATATCAACACAATCCCAAGCAGATAGTAAGTTTTCATGAAAGTAATAATAATGTTATTACTCTCATGAACAAAATCCATAAAACATTTTTGTAAAGCTCTTTGCTTGTTACAAATAAATAATTTTTTAAAACAACTGTTTCTTCAATCAACCAAAGTATTTTTTTCACTTTAACACTTATGTGGAAACTTGATTTTTATAAAGCAAAGAGAAACGTTGGTCTCAGAGATCGTGCCATTTGTTATTGGGCATTGAATGTGGGATGTAAAGGTAAAATAATATTATAGACCTGTTTCAATCAATTCTTATATTTCTTTAGAGTATTCTAAACTATATTTATATTATAAAACATGAAAATAATTGAAAGATACTAACAATGTTGAACAAGATCGAAATTTTTGAAAAACATTGAAATTGGTGAAAAACCTTTTCATAAATTGAAACTGAACATTGAAAACACTGAAAAACACGTAAAACATTGAAATTGCATCTAAATCTGTACAGCCTCCTCCGTTCTCTAAATCGTACAACATTGATCCAACTGGTCTTAGTGGGCTAGCAAGGAATTCTTCAGGAATAATTTTTGTCCTTTTTTACTGTCCCAACAAGTTAATTTTCTCTTCATCAGTTCAACAACAACTTTGCAGAAATAAATCAACTGTCTAAAGTGACATTCCTGTTAGATCTTCAATAGGTTTGCATAAACAAAGCACAGCTTGAGTAAGGTACTAACCCAAGAACGTTTATGGAAATACCAATCTCACAGACCACTTACACACTAAGAGAAACAAACAGTCTCACATACCACTACAAAAAATACAGAAAGAGAAACTATCTGTCTCACAGACTACCAAGATATCCAAAAATGCCTTTTAATGCCAACCACTTCAGCACAACTAAACAAAATTCCACCAAGTGATAGAAGAGTATTAGGGAGTAAGCTATTATGACTGTCAATGCTCTCGCCCAAACATATAGGTCATTATTGCATAAACCATTTCACATGGTGCTTCCTGTCAGACTGATGTTTCCATATGAGTGTTAAAACCTATTTTCTTTGTTTTTTTTTCTTGTTTTCTTCCCCCCTTTCTTTCCAATGTGTGAGTCGTTCCTTGTCAAAGAGTCACAGAAGCAAGAAATTCTTAACATCATCTCCTCTGATTTTAATGAACTTAATTTGCAGGTTTGGAAAAACACGAAGAATTTAAATAAAAACCAAGGAAGCATTTGCAACAGGTTCTTTTAGGTTTAAATTTTTTTAAGGAATTTAATTATTCTCAAGTGGTGGAAGGAAGGGGTCTAACTGTGAGTGATGGACAGATGCACTATTACTAGAGTACTAAACACAGATTTATGACATTATCCCTCAGACATACAGCCACTCCTACCTCTGAGTATTTATATTCTTGAGATCTCAGAAAAAGAGTCACACAACTGAATGACTACAAATAAAACTGAACAAACTACTGTATCTGTAAGAAAACCTTCAATCTCTGACACCAAAGGTACTCTACAACACAGATAAGACATGACAAGCCAATCTTAAAAATTTGGCCAGTCCATCTGGTCCCCCTTCTTAGTAGAAGACATCAGTGTTATGGGAAAAGCTTAATATGGAGCAACAAAAGTTCCAATATCACGTAGGGGACTTGAAGTATGAAGAAAGGTTGCACTGTCTAAAACTATCAATTCTTAGAATCAGAAGGCATAGCAGATATCTCACAGACCTTCAAAAACTATGAGAGACTATTATGACTGCTCATCCTTGCAGAATTCCAACAGCAACCCCAACCAACACCTGAGAGGACATAATTTCAAACTGAGGAAAACTCAATTTGATAAAAATCTGAAGAGAAATATGTCTTTAACTTGAAGTAAATGCTAGGAATTTACTCCCAGAAAATGTCACCCCACTCACTAAAAATGCCCACTCACAAAAAAGGTTTTTAGAATAGTAGCTTAAAACATTTTTTTCATTAGAATGAAGTTATTAACTTCCAGATTGTAGAAGTCTTAAAACAACCATCTTTGTATCTTCTGAAATACCATTTCATTTATGCTGGCATTAGTAAACCATTAACAAACCACAAAATAAGTAAATTATTTCTTTATTTATTCAGGTTTTTTATATAACAAAAAATAATACAAAGATTATTTGCAAGGATATGACATCCTGTGTGTGACCCTGAAATAACCATATAAAACTCAATAACATTCAAATAAAATAGCATGTCATTTTATGCAACAAAACTCGCATCGCTAGCCAAATTCGCTTGAAGTCATGGAGGTTAAGCAAATTCGAGACTCGTGGGTTCCTGGTTAGGTGATGACTAGGAATCCCGGGATCTAACAGCGCTGAGCCCTCAGCCAAAGGGATAAAAGGCACTGACTGATTGCGACGTGATGAGACTTGATCAAGATAGTAGTGGAGGATTACTTCATGATAAGCGCTCAACGCCCAACAAGGGTTTAAGAGGCACATTTTATCACCAAGGAGGCAACAAATTTTTTTAAATCTCACAGTATACAGAATATAAGAAAGTAACACTGTCATAACTATCAAATATTTGTTAACATAATTTTATGAAGATCAAATAAATGCCTCAATTACTTCGTTATCAGCAATGAGCCAGGATCTCAATAGTTTCCTAAATTTAGGAGTGGTAGAATGACAATTTTTCAGATCCAAACTACTAAGATATTCCTCTCTACTAACATATGTAAGACTAGTTTTTGTTAGTTGCTTATTCACTTATGAAGAAGGTAAAAAAGCTATTGTAGAGCAAAAGCTCTCTGTATTCTCTTTTGATTTTGGGAAAGTTTAACATTAAAGCCTTTTCAATGTAAACATCTTGATTGATATATTGTTTTCTTTGAATAAATCATTAGTTGAATACAGAAAAGGCTTCTAAATAATATTTTCAAGATTTTTTTTGTATATCAAAAAGGGTATGAGGTTGCTATCTTAGGCTCCTCAGGTGACTTCTGCAAGTAGCTATAATCCAAAACAATGCATGGTACATAACTACACGTTGTTTAGTATTTAATATCATCCTTAATTTGTAAAAAAAATATAAATAAAATATCGAATTCTCTTTACCGTATTATCTATAGTAGCTAACCATTTCAAATGAGCATCTGCATAGACATCTAAATACTTTGTCTTCATCACTCTAGATATATCTAGAAAACTACAATTTAGTTTATCACAGTCTTTGATATGAATCTTGATTTGACAATTTACCAGAATACTATCAATATAGCTACCATGTGTAATATTTAGTTATTGCAATATTTAACCTCAAAAAGTTCTGACACAGCCAGTGAAAGATTAGAGTTATACTTTGTTCTGCTTTAATATGAACTCTATTCCATAAAGTTTTAGTGCTTATTAGTTGAAGTGTCAGCTTTAATTAATAAGCATGTGTCGTCAGCAAAAGAAAGCTTACCCACTGGTAGAATAGCAAAGATATCATTAAAGTATAATAAAGATATAAAACAATAATGATAAACATTTTACTTTAATAGCAATTAACACTTCCTATTATTTATCATATTTGGATATTTCTCAAAATAGTATATATTATACAGAAAACAGTTAGATCACTATTCCACTATATTTACAGATGCATATTTTCCTGGTAATTAATAACCACTCCTATCTTTGTAGGAATTCCGGCATTTGTTCCCATTAACCTTTCATTCTTCAATATTTATCCTTCTTTCCCAACTTTTTAGAGATGTCAAACAGCACAAAGCAATACAAATAACAGAGAAGCATCCACTCTCTTGCTAGGAAGGAGGAGGGGGGGGGGGAGTCCGGAGAGTCTGGTTAGATCACTCTTCGCAGGAAGCTCTGTGTATCATATTTCTCAACAATTTTGAGCTGAACTGAGGTTATAGAGCCCTGCCTTGAATACCCATAGAACAACTTTTCCCTATAATAACAATTTCTGGAATTTACATTCCTATTCGGGGCAACTACTCCATTGTATTCTGAACTGCATTAGATAAAATATGTGTTGTTCCTTCTATTTCAAAATAAAGGAAAACTTATCCCCTTGGCTTACTTTCAAAATACAAGGCACTCTAAAATAAAAAAATTGCAAAATTTTCCACTGAATTTCTCAGTGATGTACATCCCTAAGCACTTCACTGTATCCAGCTCCACCAGCCATTCCTTTAGTAAGTACAATGCTTGACAAATCATGCGCTAAAGAAAAGTGCATAAATTTTTGGGACCATAAACATCCACAATCATATGCTTGCTGTCAAAGTTTGACAATAAAATGGTAGTGATTAAATTGGCATGTAACCTAGAATGTTGTATCCCACAAAAGGAGTTTGCTTTGTGGTAACAGAGAAATGGGGTAAAGAAAGAGTACAGCTCAATTCATGATATGTGCCACACTTTTTAACTTTGGAAACTTACAAAAGATACAGATACAAAAACTTGCGGGTACAAAAATTGCAGATACAAAACTGCAGATGCAGATACAAAAACTTTTTGGATATTTCCTCGTTAAAAATCTGGTGTTGTGTACTACCATATTAATTATCACATACCTTTTATAATCACCTTGTAAATACATACTATTATTGCTTTTAAGACATTACATTAAAATTTGAGTTTATCACTTGGAAAAGGCAATCTAAAACCAATGACCCAAACAACTAGGCTTAATCTGCACATGTAAGATGACACTTTATTTTTCAAAAAAGATGTATTTAGAAAAAACACCTAGTCTTTTATTATGGTAATACAGTAGTTATAATTCATAATAAAACACTTGCCTTGATTCTACTGAAGAAGTAACGGCTGAATCATTCAAACTAGTCTCTCAATTGCATTACGCAGTTCCACATGGTGTGACTGATCAACAGGATACACACCAGCAAATACCATTGGCTGGGATGCTTTGAACCCTGGAAGGACTGGCACAGGACTTCCTTCATGGAAAATAGTATCACCAATGTGTGCCTCTTGGATGACCTCATGTTACAGAACATAAATCCCACTTGCCCTGCTACGCTAAAAAAAATTAGAAATTTATACATAAATGCAGCTAACAAAATATATAAAGAGCTTACATCCACAATTAATGGACATTTGCTGAGATTGTCCTTACAGGCATTCCACAGGCTTTTCTTGAGGAGTTAAAAATCCTAGACCTTTCACTTCATAACATTTACCAGAAAGTGCAGAATTTATCATATCTCCCACTTTAACCTTTCCATCTACAACATATAATAAAGAAACTGCACCACGAAAACGATCATACCAACTATCAAAGAGTAGTGCACGAAAAGGCTTGTCACGATTTACTGGCGGCGGAGGAATTCTTTCCACAATAGCTCGGAGAACAGCATCCACACCAGTTCCAAGTTTTGCTGAGATCTGAAAGAACATGAGTTTTCATGACAACCAGAGAATCAGTTTTAAAAATTCAAACCAAACGGAGAAAATAACAAAATAATGTGTCTTCTTCAAATAACATTTCTGTCAACTTGACAGCCTGGTTGGGCGAAGAAAGATATTACCAATTACTCAAGCGGCAAACCCATGGTCATGTGGTTGTTCTTGGATCGAATCATAGCAGTAGCAAGAAACAAATCGCCATAAGAGCACAAAATAGTAGATGACACAGAACCACACACATGAAGCATAACCAAAGAAGTAATGGTGCTCTTTAATTTTCAGTTGCTTTGCGCTGTTATATTTAATTTTTTTCTTAATAAGAAACAGCAACTCTGCAGTGACAGCATAATTCCAAGTCTCTAATCGAATAACGGAACCCCCTCTCGCCAGGCAGCCCCTAGTTGTCAAGAAGACAGAAATATTATTCAAACAATAATAAACAATTTTCTTCACACAAATTTAAGGAAGTTTGCAAATGCAAATTTTCAACTATAAAAGCATGAAGTTGGGCTAATATTAATTTATGGAATGCTAATGAAAGAGTTTGAACTTCATTTATGTTACAAACTACCTAATATTGGTGACTAGGATCTTTTCTGATGCAAGAACTAATGAGCATGAAGTTATAATATTTACTGTTACAATCTATGTAATGAAGCTTGATTATGATTAAAATTCAAGCTTATAGTTAAAATGGTTGAACATTCCTTCAAATTCAATACACTTTGTCCTGCTACATGTCCAAAATAATTGAACTGATTTTGTTACGGCATTGAAAGTGTTTGCAATATGCAATTAAATTCAAGACAATTTAAGATAGTACCATCTATCTCACCATCTACCTAATGACAACAAATAACCATACCTTTAAAACTTCATTTTCTTCAATTCCAAAGATGTTTTTCAACTGATCTGTAATTGCTTCAGGATTTGCATTCTTCAAGTCAATTTTATTCAAGACAGGTATAATCACTAGCTCTTTGGTAAAAGCCATGTAGAAATTTGCTACTGTTTGAGCCTGAACACCTTGATTAGCATCGACAAGTAAAATTACACCTTGGCATGCTGATAATGATCGCGAAACTTCATTTGAAAAGTCAACATGTCCTGGGGTATCAATTAAATTCAACATATAGTCTGTACCATCAACATTATAGATTAGGGATGCACTTTGTGCTTTCACTGTGATTCCTCTTTCACGTTCAACTTGAAGTTTGTCAAGAACTTGGCTTCTACCACAATTTTTATCAATAGCTCCAGCCATTTCTAATAGCCGATCGGCCAATGTACTTTTGCCATGGTCAACGTGGGCAATTATACTGAAGTTCCTTATATTTTCCACGGGAATTTCGAAGGTCGTGGGAAATTTGTCGCTCAGGTGCCGTTTGATCATCATTTTTATCAAACTAGGGCTTCCCCGCCTGAGTACGGATGTACACGCCCTGTTCAAGACGAAAAGAAAATCAATTAAAGTACATAATACGCACAATTAATTACAAACAATCTAATGTTTTACTTACCAATTGCAGCCTTCATACCGACTCGTAAAATAACATATTTTCGTGCTAAATTCCTTGCTACAATTCAGCGAAGAATTCACGATAATACGTAAGGAACTTCGACAAACTCGCATAATGACGGATCATTCGAACCTTTCGGTTATTTGTTGAAGATAAACAATTTGTCACATAACCTTTACCCACCTCTTTAATTGCACAGCATAATTTTAATTTGTAGCAGGTTCGGGAACATGACGTCACTCAAACCAGCGATGAGCGCGCTATGAGAGACTTTAGTTTAAGGAATCATAGCCCGCTAGTATGCCTAAAAGCCGCGGCACTTCGCCGATCCTTATGGAAGCCAGCGAACGGACGAAGTTCACATTGTGGCCGCTGGAGCGCTGGTCGCCGACCATTCGCGAGACCTTCGGGCCGTTTTAATACATAGGGAAATGCCCGCATTTCGGACGATTTTGGTCACTGACTGTGATATGAGGCATTGCAAACTCGTGTTGGTGGTAATATTAAACAATACTGAAATTATATTTCACTGTGCAGTTTGCTTAAAAGAAATTGTGGAGTGAATGCTTGAAATTAACATAGCATGCGTGAAATCTACTTGGTTAGTGAGCCAGTAGTGATTCTTCTTGACATATAAAATGCAATATTTATTCTTAATTATTTCTGATATTTAGGTGTTTAAAGAGAACTATAATGCACATAATGTCTTTAAGGTTTTTAAAGACATTGGATGAAAACGAAATGAATAGAAAACTATTATTTTATTAGTTTTATACTATCTATTTTTATATTTCAAGCTGTATTTATTTTTTAATCTATATTACACGCTCAAAAAAGTAAAAATTCAAGATATAATTGTTCGTGAAAAAATATCTAAATAACCGGAAGAAACTAGTTCTAAAACGGACTACGGACGCTGTTATAAATGTTGACGTTGTTGTAAATAATACTCACAAAAGTTCACTCAAAAAAAGTACTCCGAATCACTATTGCCCTGGTAAAAACGTTCTCACCAAGAGATAGAATCAAAAAATTATTTCCCACTAGCGAAATTCATATTGGCGCTCTCATGGAGATACCAGAAAAAACTATTAGATATTTTCAATAAGAGCAACTAAAGTAGAATGTAGACATTATTTCTAATTCTTTGCGTAGTCCGCTTCCAAATTCCACAACAATAACAGAACAATAAATCAAACATCATAAATAAAAATCAACAACCAGACTTCTCGTGATATCCAATGACGTTTGTGAGAAAATGTGTCACTTTTTGATTGAAAAGTTTACAATATGAGAAATATCTAAAGCTGACTCAAACGATCATTTCCAGTACTTGGAGTCAGTATGTTTTTATTGAACATAAACAGAAATTGTTTGTGCTATTTGTGAGTATATTTTCAAAATTTATATCGAATTTTGAGAATAAACTGAATTGTTAGGTAGCCGAAGTTATTTCCACCATGGGTTGCATATTTTTATAACGTTCAGAAACATTAAGAATGTATGTTAATATTTATTTACTATATGAAGATAATTTGCATGGGTGGATATTAAATAAATAAATAAATCAGTCTCATCTTTAAATGACCCTGATGGTTATATGTGGTAGAGCAATTTATTGTGAAAGCTGTACCTCCACTTCCAAGGTTTGTTGTGAAAAGAAACCTTCAAAAATATATTAAGCCAGCTTTGCAAAGAAACAGTTTCCTTGCATGTGACGAGTGCGCAGATTTAATAACGATCATTGACATAATTTTAAACATTTTTTTATCAGAGGTCTTGAAGAACATTGCTGCTTTTACTAAAGAAGTAATGGAGATGCCTAAATACTTGAATTCAAAGCTTGTCAGTCGAAAAGTTCTGTTTGTAATGCGGATCTCCGTATATTTGCGTGTAGCAGCAGATCGAGGAATGGTCGGCGAGCAGCGCTCCAGCGGTCAGTAGCGGAACTTTTACATATAACAAGGACGGGGCCGGAGTGCCGAGGCTTTAAAAGCATACTAGCGGGCTATGAAGGAATTAACCAAAAATATTATGTTGAGTTTGTGAAGCCGACTTATACTCTCTGGAGTGGCTAGTCATGCAGTTGGGTATTCTACTTTCCCGTATTCGTACGTACAGGAAATGTTAAGTAATGGTGCGCGAAAAAACGGCGAATTTTCGGCAGAAAAAATTTCATTGGGGGGCTCTGATAACGAAAAAGTGGATAAAACCAGTTGCTAAATTAAGAAAAAAAATCCCCTAACTCGTGGTGTCAGAGGCATATCTATGGTGTGGCACACAGAGCACCAAAGCATTATCTTATTTTGTCTATGGTGTGGCAGACATGGCTCGTGCCATGGGCGCCACTCACCAAGGGCGATATTTATACCCTTTTTATATTATTATATATATTTATTATATTTATTATTTTTATATTATTATATTTATATATATTTATATCTTTCTGTCTTTCTTTCTTTCTTTCTTTCTCTCTTTCTTTCCTCTCTTCTTTCTCTCTTTTCTTTCTTCTCTTTCTTTCTCTCTTTCTTTCGCCTATAATCGTAAGATACCTACAATTAAGATAAAAAATTATGAAATTATGGTACTTCTTTTATTTATTTTTATATTATTTTTTGTTTTTTGTAATTAGTATGCAAATTATTAGTTTCTTCCCATAAAGAAGAGTTGATTTTATCAAACATAACCTCGGGACAAAATCTCCAACGTCATAATAACGCTGCAAGAAAGTACTCTCGAGTAAGCGTGATTTACTCCAAAGTAAACTCTGCTCCTTGTTTGGTGAAACCGGCCCTTAGCAGTAAAAGATGCGATAAACTACCAGTTTTTTAATTGTTTTCTTGAATTTTCTCTTAAAACGGAAATGAAGAAGAAAAAACTTGTATGGAAGATATTCTTATTTGTATGAAACCCACTCATAATGAGTCAAATAAAAATTTGAAGCAAGAAACTTGAAAAGGTATTTTGAAATAATTTAATTAATTTATGACTTTTCTTAATAGGCATTTAGTATGTGATAATTGTGAATTTTATTCTGAATTATTTGATCATTCATTATGTATTCATTAATCAACCAACATATACAGTAAACCAGAGCGAGGTAGAGATTATGGAGCTCATGCAAGAAAATTTGCTGATGTATTACTTCTCCCTTATGCGTCACATAATTTCCTGTTTTTCTTTTACATTAAATAATGATTTGTATGCAATGCAGTAGTGTGTTTCTTTCTAGGTAATTCGAACTCGTTAAACAAATGGTTTACGATTATTGTAACAAAACAAGGATTTCACGAGCTAAAATTACATAAGAGCATTTAATAAAACAAGAAATGGGACTCGCAGATGATCTCATAGCTAAAACTGCTGCCACCGCTCTCGGCTTGTGGCACATAAATGCATTTCGAGACATCGAATAACCTCTTTGTAGTGTGCGGACGTAGCTTCGCCGGCCTCTTTCCTCATTTCTCGCAATGCATTCTCGTGTAGTCTGTTGCGGGCCTTACAGATACGAGGCATTGCAAACTCATGTTGGTGGTAATACTAAATAATACTGAAATTATATATCACTGTGCAGTTTGCTTAAAGAAATTGTGGAATGAATACTTCAAATTAACTCTCAAATACACAGCATGCGTGAATCTATTTATTTATTTATTTATTTATTTGTCAAAAAACAGTAAAAACTGTATATGACGTGTTCTACGTATCTACTTGGTTAGTGAGCCAGTAGTGATTCTTCTCGACGTATAAAATACAATATTTATTCTTAACTATTTCTGATATTTACCTGTATATTTAGGTGTTTAAAGAGAACTATAATGGACATAATGTCTTTAGGGGATTTTAAAAACTATGAATGAAAACGAAAAAAATAGAAAACTATTATTTTACCAGATGTCATACCATCTATTTTTATATTTTCAAGCTGTATTTATTCTTTAATCTATATTACACGCTCAAAAAAGTAAAAATTCAAAATACAAGAAGCGTTCGTGAAGAAAAAATTCGCTAAATAACTGGGAGAAACTAGTTCTAAAAGGGACGACGGATGCTGTTATAAATAAATATTGACGCTGCTGTAAATAACACTCAGAAATATCACTCAACAAAAAGTACTATTCACTATTACCCTTGTAAAAAATCACTATTACCCTTGTAAAAAAGTTCTCATCTAGAGATGGAATCAGAAAGTTACTTACGATTAGCAAATTCATATTGGCGCTCTCATGGAGGTACAAGAAAAAACTATTAGAGATTTTCAATAAGAGCAATTAAAGTACAATGTACAAATTATTTCTAATTCTTTGCGTAGTCCGCTTCCAAATTCCGCAACAACAGTAGAACAATAAATCAAACATCAGAAATAAAATTCAACAATCAGACACCTCGTGATCTCCAATGACGCTTGTGAAAAAATGTGTCACTTTTTTATTGAAAAGTGTTACAATACGAGAAATATCCAAAGCTGTCTCAGACGATCATTCCCAGTACTTGGAAGCAGTGTTCGTATTGAACGTAAAAACAGAAATTGTTTGTGATATTTGTGAGTTTTTTTTATATCGAATTCTGAAAATAAACTGAATTGTTAGGAAGCCGATGTAAGGGTTACATATTTTATTAACGTTCAGAAAGATTAAGAATGTATGTTAATATTTATTACTATGTGAAGATAATTAGCATGGATGGTTCTTAAATAAAGAAATCAGTCTCATCTTTAAATAACCCTGAAGGTTATATGTGATAGAGCAATTTTTTGTGGAAGCTGTTCCACAACTTCCAAGGTTTGTTGTGAAAAGAAACCTTCAAAAATATATTAAGCCAGCTTTGCAAAGAAACAGTTTCCTCGCATGCGACGAGAACGCAGATTTAATAATCATTGGCATAATCATCAGATCATTGACATAATTTGTGAACATTTTTTTATCAGAGGTCGTGAATAACATTGCTGATGTTACTAAAGAAGAATCGGAGATGCCTAAATACTTGGATTCAAAGCCTGTAAGCAGAGGGGGCAATTCAGGGGGGGGGGGGGCAAGAGAGGGCAACTGCCCCAACACCAATCTTGGGGCAAATTTTAAAAAAAAATTGAATTTCAAGGATAAGGAGGTATCAACCTCAATAAAGGATGAAATTTTTTATATTCAGAAAATTTCGTCAAACATGTTTCGGGAGTGTTTTCCCATCATCAGTGACTACAATAGAAAATTCAGTAAAAAGTGAGCAAATGAAAATTACCAATGTACATAAAACATATAGAGCTTGAAAACTAATTAATTAAGGTACTTACCCCCCCCCCCAAATCTTACATTTGGAAAACAAGGGTATTAAATTAAACGTTCTAGAAAATTTTGAAATTTTAAAACTGTACAAAAATACAAATAGAAATTGTCTCAATGAACAATCACAATTCAAATCCAGCCCAATTTTAAATTTATTTATTTGACTAGCTTTTATTTTTCCTCCTCCCTCCCTCCCTCCCTCCCTCTTCCTTCAATCTGTTCCCGAACCACGTGCGATGACTCTTTGGTGCGATGCACAAGATGGCGGCATACTGGTCGTTGTACTGTTATAACTAGGGCCCGGATAATTATGTAATTACATATTTCCGTATGTTAACTCTGTCAAGTCAAAACCACAATATATTTACGTTTCATGTCGATTAGGGCCTAAAACCGATGACTTTTTAGTACATGTATTTACATATTTTACCCGAAAGTACATATATTTACATATTTTTCACAAAAGTTCATATTTTTAAATATTTCTTAATGTTTTCGTTTTTCTGCATTCTTTTTGTATAATTCTTCATTTATCCTACATGTTTTTGATAAGGAATAACCAAGACAAACAATTCAGCATTGTCAAACAATTTTTCGGCAGCTTCCTCTCCAAATCGGCGCTATTGCATTGCGTAAAAATGTTGATATTGCAGCACGCAGAATCCTACAAAAGGGCAAGGTGTTGCACTCCAAAGCTTCCAGTGTGTACATTTCAGCGCGAGTAAAGCAGAGAACAAAATAATACTCAGAAATAAATTTTGTGTATGAAAATGGTACGTCTAGCAAGCGATAACTCGCGACCACAACGTATTTTTCAGAGGTCTCTCTTGACCTTAATGCCCTTCGGCAAAAATTACACGCACCAACGCAGCTCAGAAAGCGCCATTGATAGTTTTCTTTCCCCGTTTGTTGCACTGGAGCCTAAACCCTTGTTTGTAAATTTTCTCTGTGAGGTGAATATCTAAAGTAAAATCATGATGTGGCACTACACTTTTGGATAAGAGAAGGACAGAAAATAATTCACGGCGATTGGCTTAAACCTTGTGGTAACGTAGACTGGGAATTTACCATAGGCCAAGTTTGGTTTATCTTTTCAGAGAAGTCAAGCAATAGCTTCTTGGGTAAGAACATTATTAAAGAAAGCTGAATTTGTGTCAATTGATTAAATATCAATCAGCATTGTTTTTATTCCCTAATCCGTGAATAGCATTAAACAGTGACATGTTGGGACAAAGTTTGAATATACACCAGTAACTTCATGCGATGTGGAACACTTGGTCGGTACAAGGCCTTCGAACAGATAATAGGAAAAATTTCATCCCTATAGAGTATTTGAGTAATCTCCTCGGGTGCATGCTTGCGGATGAGCCGTTCCGTCTCTCGATGGTAGACTCCTTCCCGTGCACTAGTGGAGACAAACGAGGTGTCATTCGACGCGTCTCGGCGTCCTAATGGGGAACTGATAATTTGTTTCCAGAAATGGCTATAAAATTCTAAGAAATTTCCAAAAACGTGTTTTTTCGTATTTTGGCGCTGTGATCTTGGTAAGTATGCCGGGAACTAAATCAACGCCACCTAACTAGATGTAGGTGGCGTTGATTAAACTCCAGTACAATACCGACGAAGAGAAAGACAGAGAAACGAGGACAATGAAGAAGAAGACGAAGATGAAGAAAACGACGACGTAGGAGGAGGAGACGACGAAGAAGGAGACGAAGAAGAAGGAGGAGACGACAAAGAAGAAGGAGACGACGAAGAAGAAGGAGGAGACGACGAAGAAGAAGGAGGAGACGACGAAGAAGAAGGAGATGACGAAGAAGGAGGAGACGACGAAGAAGAAGGAGGAGACGACGAAGAAGGAGGAGACGACGACGAAAAAGGAGGAGACGACGGCGAAAAAGGAGGAGACAAAGACGAAAAAGGAGGAGGAGGAGACGACGACGAAGAAGGAAACGACGACGAAGAAGAAGACGACAAAGAAGATGAAGACTAGCAAGACGAAAAAAAGACGAAGAAAAAAAGTCACACAACCGAAAGTAGTTTAAAGCGTCGGTGACGTCACATTCAGGTATTTTCTAAGTATTTGAAACAAATATTTGTTTCTCATTTTTTACGGAGACCATTGTAAATAATAGAATTGTGAGTAGAATTATGTTTTAATTTTGTTCTTTACGAGTATATTAAGTCTACACAGATCAACATTTAAGCAAACGTATTTTATTAAAACGAATTGATATAATAAGTGATACATATTTCTTACTTTTTAGTACATATTTCTATACATTTTAATACATATATATATATATATATATATATATATATATGTACATATTTTCCTAATTTTTAGTACATAATTATCCGGGCCCTAGTTATAACATTTAATTATGAGTGTTTAATCTATGTTACTTGGGTAAGTTCCTTAATTAGTTTTCAAGCTCTATATGTTTATGTACATCGGTAATTTTCATTTGCTTACTTTTTACTGAATTTTCTATTGTAGTCACTGATGATGGGAAAACACTCCCGAAACATGTTTGACGAAATTTTCTGAATATAAAAAATTTCATCCTTTATTGTGGTTGATACCTCCTTATCCTTGAAATTCATCATGGAATACCACAAAATCTCAGCTGCCACCACAGAGTTAAAAAAAAAATTATTTCGCGGATCTTCAAATGTATATATAAAAGATTTACTGGTTTCTGATTTTTGACAATAATAATAATAATAATAATAATAATAATAATAATGATATTGTCTCAGCTTGTCCAATCCTAGCAAAGACAGAATACCTTAAAAGACATGACAGGGTGTGTAGCTACCTCCACTGGCAGATCTGTACCGCTCTCGAAGTTCCAAACACATGCCCCAAGTGGTACGAACCCTCACCGAAACCGGTGACGTCTGTTGGATTGTGTACTATCTTGTACGATCAACAAATTCAAACAGATCGCACGATAGCGGCAAACAAACCGGATATAGTTGTTCGGGATTTGGCGAAAAAATCGTGTTTACTTATCGATGTTGCTGTACCTTGCGATCAAAACGTCGTTACCAAGGAGGCAGAGAAACGTCTTAAATACAAGAGTTTGGAAATCGAGATTAGCCGAATGTGGGGCGTAAAAGCACAGGCCGTCCCGATAGTTATCGGAGCTCTGGGATTTGTTCCGCAAAATTTGAATAAGAACTTGTCTAAACTCCCAGGTAATTCAAAAGACTGGGAAATGCAAGAAATTGCTTTATTTGGAACAGCCCACATTTTGCGTAAAGTATTGTAGAGGCACTGATAGTCACCGAATCTGCTCCTTAGGTAGCTGGTTGCAACCTGGAGTAGATTTTATATTCAGTCCGACTCATAAGATCGTTAGTCGTGATGTAATGGAATAATGATGATAATAATAATAATGATAATAATAATAATAATAATAATAATAATAATAATAATAATAATAATTAGGCGAACAATAATTTTATTAACCTGAGCTAACAACATACATTAATAAATTGGTGAACTTTAGTTCAGTATTATAAAACGCGCGGGATAATGTTCAGCGTTATTTTGAATATCGCTTGAATATTTGAATTGTTGTAGGGAAAGCCTGGAGATCTCTTCACTTTGTAATGCGCATCCTAAAAAAGAGTACCGCAAACGCGAGGGAAATTGCTTATTTATCTCTTGTTCGTCCGATAATGGAATATGGAACAATTTGTTGAGATCCGCACAAAATTATGCAGTGTAAACACTTGGAAAAGATTCAGCATAGGGCAGCTAAATTTACTTTCAGGGACAAGAAAATGGCAAGGTGGGATTCACTCAAAAACAGGCGATCAGTAGCAAGACTCTGCGCCTTGTAATGGTCATCCAGTTTGGAAAGAAATTAATCGGCGGCTATGTATTCCCACATACATCAGTAGAGTGGATCACAGGCGCAAAATAAATTTAAGACAGCAGAGAACGGATGTCGGGAAATTTTCTTTTACAAATCGAATGATTACGGAATGGAAAAGATTGCCTGCAAAAACCTTTGAACCCTTTCCTCAAACCGTTCAACAGTTTAGGAAATTAATGTAGGGTATTATTAAGCAGTGGCGTAGCGTGACTCACACGTTTGGGGATGCTCAACAATAACACACAAAATGTCACTATCAACTACTTCATCTAACAGGCGAACGCAACACAAGGCAGATACACTGGGACTACTTTCACGATCTCGATTGCTTACGACGGTGTAGGCGCTTCCCACAAAATCCTCACAGCAGTCAGGGCTGCCGATGTCTTGAAAGCAAATTATACAATGGCTCAGCTTTAATTCTTATACGCGAATGGCAATAAGACCATTTGTTAATTTATACATTGCAGACTTAAATAATATGTAATCTATTTAAGAGATAATACAATTTCTTGGATATTAATTAAGAAATAGTAGTCAGGCACTATTTCTACAGTTTGTACCCATGACCAAGCGGGGACTCCCGAGTGAGAGAGATAATTTACTGACCGCCTGAAGTAATAGTAGTACCGCCCGCACTAGATGCTAGCGTAAAGCAGTCGGGTTTCTCTGAGCCAGGGGTGAAGAGGGGAGAGGGGAACCTCGCCATCTGCGCATGCGTCATTGCTCGTCGCAATCTGGCGGCAGACGCTGAAGCATTTTAGCTTCCAAGCAGAGGCCAGCTTCAACAGCCCGCCGAATTCAATCATAGGAAATCAATTTAAAATTAATGCAAAACGTGTTTCGCTCAACAGACCACTTGTAAGATTATCAATACAGTATTTAAGGTTCTTATATACGGGGATGCTCAGCATCTAAGCGTCCCCTGACGCTACGGCCACTGTTATTAAGTAAATGAGGGAGAATAGTGGGTTATACAGCGATGCATATGTGCTTTATTGTGAAGTGAGGCGTCGTGCAATGTATAGCAGAAAAAATAAAGAAGGAAATGTTTTCAGACCTTAGTGAAGTGCAGCATGATCCTGATTGTATAAACATTCAGTGCGGAGTTAGAGTATAGAAGGTTTTCTTTCTTTCTTTCTTTTCTCTCTTAATGTAATTTAATGTTTAATGAATCAGTCAGTTTTATATTATTATCATCATTATTTTACCATTATTATTATTACTATAATTAGTATATAATTTGCTACTTATATTACCTTATTATTATTAATATTATTATTATTATTATTATTATTATTATTATTATTATTATTTTTCCATTACATCACGACTAAAGATGTTATGAGTCGGCTGAATATAAAATATATTCCAGGTTGCAACCAGCTACCTAAGGAGCAGATCCGGTGACTATCAGTGCCTCTACAATACTTTACGCAAAATGTGGGCTGTTCCAAATAAAGCAATTTCTTGCACTTCCCAGTCTTTTGAATTACCAGGGAGTTTAGACAAGTTCTTACTCAAATTTTGCGGAACAAATCCCAGAGCTCCGATAACTATCGGGACGACCTGTGCTTTTACGCCCCACATTCGGCTGATCTCGATTTCCAAACTCTTGTATTTAAGACGTTTCTCTGCCTCCTTGGTAACGACGTTTTGATCGCAAGGTACAGCAACATCGATAAGTAAACACGATTTTTTCGCCAAATCCCGGATAACTATATCCGGTTTGTTTGCCGCTATCGTGCGATCAGTTTGAATTTGTTGGTCGTACAATATCGTACACAATCCAACAGACGTCACCGGTTTTGGTGAGTGTTCGTACCACTTGGGGCATGTGTTTGGAACTTCAAGGGCGGTACAGATCTGCCAGTGGAGGTAGCTACACACCCTGTCGTGTCTTTTCAAGTATTCGGTCTTTGCTAGGATTGGACAAGCTGAGACAATATGATCAATGGTTTCTACTTGATCCTGGCAAATGCGGCATTTGTCATATTGGGAAATTTTGAGAACCGCTTTATCATAATGTCGTGTTCTCAACGCCTGATCTTGGGCAGCTATTACAAGTGCTTCCGATTCTGGCTTCATTCTTCCCCTTTTAAGCCACATAAATGATTGATCTTTATTGATCTGCACCTTGTCCATTCTTTTTCGTGGAGTGGTTTGTCTCTCCACGATTTCTTTAACATTTTTTGTGTCTCACACTTCATGTTTAGCAGCATCAAAAGTTCAGTGTCTGTATTATTCGACGAGTCTTGCATAGTTTTATTCGCAATGCTTCTTGCTACACTAACAATGCCTCTGTTTCCCATTCTTCGGTCAGATTTCATGACCTGCCTCATTAGTGGGTCATCTTGATGGCTGACTACATACTTCCCCAACCCGACTATTGCGTTGTGCCAGGAGGCCTCAATTTGTCTGAGGCCTCTTCCTCCTTCCTTACGTGACACATAAAGTCTATGTATATCAGCTCGAGGGTGGGCAACGTGATGCATTGTAAGCAGTTTTCTGGTTTTTCGATCCATGGTGCGAATTTCTTGCTCAGTCCAGTCCACTAGTCCAAAACTGTATTCGGCTACAGGTACCGCCAAACTACCTATTGCAGATATTTTATTCCTGGAATTCAGAGCGGACTGCAGGACCAGTCTTACTCTCGAATAATACTCCCGACGAATTCTCTTACGAGATCTCAGTGGCTCAAGATCTTGAATCACAGTGTGCGTATCAATTTCAATGTTCTCGGACGTTGTGAGTTTCCCTCTTTTTAAATTGATTTTTGCACACTTGTCAAGACCAAACTTCATGCAGATGTCATTGCTAAAGTCATTCACGTCAGACAGCATTTGGAAGAGAATCGCTTCATTCTTAGCAAACACTTTCATATCATCCATGTAAAACAAATGTGATGCTGGCCTTTCATCACCATGGAGCTTAAAACCAAAGTCAGCTTGCGACAACTGTCTCGATAGTGGGATCAAGCTAATGCAAAACAGCAGAGGGGATAGTGAATCTCCTTGAAAAATCCCCTTGTCAATCTGAATAGTTCTTGTTTCTACTGCTTCCTTTCCGCTGTGTATTAGTAACCTGGTACTCCACGACTTCATACTAGCCTTGCAAAATTCAATAAGTCTAGGATGAAATCGATAGATCTCCAGGGTCTTCAAAATCCAATCGTGTGGTACACTATCAAAGGCCTTTTGGTAGTCAATCCAAGCCGTGCTCAAATTACGATTGCGTTTCTTTACATCATTCAAAATGACTTTATTCAGTTTATTATTATTATTATTATTATTATTATTATTATTATTATTATTATTATTATTGGTATTAGTGTTGTATGTTACTAAGAGACTGTGAATTTTTAGGTTTTTGTAATTAGCTGCCACCCAGTTATACCCATTTGCAGTTTAAATAAATCTATCTATCTATATCCCTTACCCAACATCCTCTTTCAATTATATTTTGCTTTGAAACGTTATTTACTTGGAAATTAAACAGTTTTATGCCTAAAATCATGTGTCGTAACTAGACCTTGGATTTTAGGACAAATGCCTATTCAGTTCCTTTAGGATGTGAATAATAATTGCAGATGTTTACGAATCATGAGAGAATAGATCTAATGAAGGCGTCTAATAGTGCCTAAAATGTTCTAAAAGGGCTGTTGATGCCTATTTTAATGTTTTCGCCTAAAACTGCTTAAAACAAGTGATTTTGAAGAACGATCATATATTAAATGCTAAATTTTGAAATTCGTTTCATGGAAACGCAAAAACTTTTTAGAAATGCAAGTATTGTGTGATCGAATATGCAATAATAATAATAAAAATGCCTTTATTGACATGGCGCGGCTCGGGCCATCAGGCCCTCTCTTCCGCCTAACCACATAACAAAAGTTTACAAATTAGTTAAAACATATAATCTTCAAAATTAAAAGTAGGATAATTAATGAGTGGTAAGTAGTTAGTCGAAAAGAAGTATCATTTAAAGCAACTTATAAAAAATATCAAAGGTTAAACAGATACAAAAATGTTACAGAATGGAATTTGAAAACAAATAATTTTAATTCAGAGACGGAAGTTGAAAACAAACTATGAATTGGATAACATTATGTGCTCCACTTGTCTGCGCGCTACGCGGCAGCCTGGTATTCACCCCGAGCGACTGTAATCTATTAATACAGTAACACACCATTTCACCCGCCACTCGACCCTGGAGGAAAACCCGCTAGTCGGGGAAAACCCACCAGGCAGACTGCGTCCTAATACAGAGGTACACTAAGCTAAAATCCAATATGCTAAAAATCCAATATGCAAGCTAAAGTCCAATATGCAATCGACATCGAACTGAAATCTTTCACCCAAAATACCGAACAAAAGGAGCCCTGTAAGTCAACATTATTAAGATGTTTCACGCTCGTCTCCGATCTGCACGCACTTCTTGGGCAATTGCACCCATTCCTGGCGCAGCCTGCGCTGCGCACAGATTCGGCAGAGAGTATATAGGTGGGTTTAGGCTTATCGCCGCAGGGGTCGTCTGCGAAGTTCGGGTGAGGAAAGACAGGGCAGGCAAAAGCCTTCTGTCGGACAGGCGTAGATTATAAAAAAAAGGCCAATGGTTAAATGAGTCGTGTGGGGTGAGACGAGTGAAGAAGTTTCAGGAGAAATGAGCACGATAAACATAACTAAATTTGTTTGCTCCTATAAATCTGTCAGTGAAAAGTGCATTTTCAGCCTTCAAAATGATTTTAATAGATAAGACAGCCTTTTTGTAGAAAATATTGATTTTGTAGAATATTGATTTGTAGAAAATATTAGCAGTACTATACTGCTAATTATGAAAGTGAATAAAATATGATTGTAGTCTCTCTCCTAAATGTAAAAATACTTTTTCCTGCATAATACAAATTACTTAATTTAATCCTTTTGAGATCAGTTCTAAATGACAGATATACCGTGTGGCCCACCTAAGATGTTCCCTTCAATTTTCTCCTGAACCGTTGCAGATACTGAGATGCGGTTTTCACTAAAACTACTATATGCAAGGGGCACATATAATCATGCATAATATTATCCTATTGCATTTTTTATTGCAGAGATATTGACCCAACTTCGTTTTTTTAAATGGAACCCTATAGATTTTTTTAGCTCATCATAACAAGCGTGAAGAGACGAGTTCATAAATATGCACATTGTCATATGTTACATAACAAAATTTTCGAGAAATTAAGCGTTTTAAAGACGCACGTCGACTGCTGGTTTCGGTAATCTGAACGAGAAATTCCGGGTGATATGCGGCGAGGCCATTCCCTTTCGTTGCGTCGGCCCTGCGGGCGCGGTGCTGTAGTAAACTGGCCGGCAAGGTCACCTAATCTTAAGCCCCTGGAGTATTTTCTATGGGGAACGATAAAGAACGAAGTTTACTCACAAGTACCAACAACATTTGAAGATCTTTTGTTCTTTCCCCTCCACAGTACCCCTGAGGAGGCGGGAGTTTATTTTTCTCTAAATTATTTACAGTAGGCTGCTGCCTAGCGGCTTAAGCAGCTGAGAGGGAGAGATCTTTGTTTAACTACTAAAATTAAGTAAAACTAACTTAATTTTAGCTTAAATCTAATTTTCTAATTACTAATGTAGCACTTTGGCATACCTAATTTAACATAAAATTTTATTATTTTATTTATCTTAATCCTAAGTAAAACTTTTAACTGAAGTGTTCTTTTTTGTTTGTTTATTCCATTCACGCATCATTCATTCTGTTTCATTATATACATAACCATTCATTCTACTCATTCACACCCACTGCACAACACAACACTACACCATACTATTCTTCTGTTCGCCACGGCACTGACTTGGCTCAAAGTGTCCGTGGCGCTCAGGCCCAATTGGAAGCGTGGCAGGTGCGGCGCGGCGTCGCGTTCCCCGCGCGTCCCACGGCCGAAGGCGAATCTTCCCCGCCGCGTTCGGCTGCCTCTGCTTGCTCACACAGGGTAGCAAGCGTGTCATGAGGCAGCGCGCGGAAGGTGAAGGCGACGTGTTTCGGCCCTTTCCGTAGATAGGACCGATGTGTGTCGCTGTTCGCCTCTCGGCCGGTTTCGCGCAGGATGCGCGGCGCCTTCGGACCCAGCGCCCTGGTAAGCGCCGTGGTTGCGCGCCTTTGGAGCTCCGGCAAGAATTGGTTTTTTACACCCAGAACTCCAAACACGTCGGCGTTTCTAGGGTATCTGTTGGGTGGAGGGGGAGGGAGGTGCGGGAGCGCCGCGAGCGCGCCGCACGGTTTTCCGCCGAGCGAATCGGACGGAGGGTGGAGAGTGGTGCCGCCGCGAACACCTCGCAGGCGTACGACCACATGGAGCGCACGCAAGCGGTGAATAGGCGGCGCTTGAGGACAGGGTGGAGTTCCGGAGCTCTTAAGAGCGGGCGTAGGAGAGTTGTTCGGGCAGTTATTTTTTGGCTAACGTACTTGGCGTGGGTGTGCCAGCGGAGGCCGCTATCGAGCATCACCCAAGATACTTCGCCGACTTTTGCCAGGGTAGATTTGCGCCGGCCAAGCTCACGACTTCATCGGGGTCTGCCCTCTGTCGGGTGAAGTTGACGGCTGCGCACTTGTCAAGGTTGAGGGTGAGCTTTTTACGGCTCAGCCATTCGGGAAGCTCAGCGAGGCAATCGTTCAGATATCTCACCGATTTCCTTCTGTCCGCCGACTTCGCATAATAGGCGAAATCATCCGCAAACATTAGGAGCCCGCAATGTTGAATGCCGGTGTGTTGTTCAACTGAGAGCGGCGCGTCGTTGACGTACAGGCCGAATAGGGTCGGGGAAAGCACGCTTCCCTGTGGCACGCCTGCTACGGCTCGTCTTAAGGACGATTGTACGCCATTGACGCGAACCTTGAATAGCCTTTCTGCCAAGAAGCTTGCGATTAGTCTAACGTAGCAGTCGCTGATTCCGATGTCCGCAAGACACGCGAGAGCCCCCTCGTGCCATACAGAATCGAAAGCCGACCGCATGTCAAGAAAAACCACCGGCAAGTTCTGCCGTCTTTCGAGAGAGAGACCAATCTCGGTACATAGCCGCGTTAGTTGTTGCGCGGAACTGAAGCCAATTCGAAATCCGAATTGCTCATCTCTAAGAAGCTTAAGGCGCCGTATTTCCTGTTGCAGGCGCTCCAGGATCAGGCGCTCGAAAGATTTAGCAAGAAGCGAGAGAGACTAATTGGTCTGTAACCGCTCGGAAGAAGTTGGTCCTTATTTGGTTTTGGTATCATGGATACCGTCGCGATTTTCCACGCTCTGGGGAAATATCCTAGCGCTAGGCACGCGTTTAAAAGCTCCCGCAGAAACTCCACTCCGTTGGCGCCAAGCGCGCGAAGCTGGGGCGGCTGTTATACCGTCCGGCCCGCATGCCTTGCGCGTGTTGAGGTGTCGCAGCACGTCACGGAGCTCCCTTCCCGTCACACGTCGCGCAGAGGTGCTCGGTGCGGCAGTCAGGTACTCTCTCAGGCGTGCAACGGTGCTCTGGTCTCCGAACATGCCAGAGTCAAGTGGGCGGAATTGCCGTTCAAGCGTCTCTGCGAAGAGTTCGCTTTTGGCGGCGTCCTCCCACACGTATTCCGGCGGCTGAGCGGTATGGCCTGGCTGCTGTGCTGGCGAGGTGGTGCGGAGCGGGCGGTTAACTCCCGCCTTGCGGCCCAGCGCCTTTGATAATCCCCAGAGGTTTCTTTCACGAAGATTGCAGTCTTCGATCGTGCGCGACCATTTTGCGGTTCTCTCGTCTTGTAGAGATTTGCGGAATTCTCTGCTGAGAGCTCTCGCCCGCGCTCCGTCCGCGGGATCGCCGTAGCGACTGTGAAGT
Organism: Acheta domesticus; assembly: GCA_031308135.1. NCBI lineage: Eukaryota > Metazoa > Arthropoda > Insecta > Orthoptera > Gryllidae > Acheta > Acheta domesticus. The sequence continues at coordinate 24,803 of JAHLJT010007187.1, forward strand.
TTAGAATATCTGCGGAGCTCCCGCAGCGTCCTTCTCTGCTCATCTGTAAGCTCAGGACGTAATTCCGGTTCGCGAGTAATTTTGGTGTTTAATTTGTAGGACGTACGAATCGCGGAGGTGATGTGGGTCACCGCGCTATCGATTTCGTCCTGTGAATTTAACGGTTTCCGCTCAAGCACTGTGCTTATGTGAGCTGTGAAACCGGCCCAGTTGGTGTTGTGAGATATTTTTAATTTGTTGCGGCGTGCTGCGGCGAGAGACGAAACCACGAATGTCACCGCCTGTGATCGGAAACCAGATAGGAGATTGAGAGCGGGACTGCGCAATCGATTCCTTTCGCGATCGCAAGGTCGATAATTCCCGGATTTCCAGTCGACGGGTAGATCGTGGGTTCTTTCGGGGCGCATACGTATACGCCACGTCTCGTCGCAATGTAGTTGGCTAAACGGGTGCCGTTTCGGTTTGCACCGAGGCAGCCCCACTGTCTGTTCCTTGCATTGTAGTCTCCTAGGATGAGAACTTTAGTATCTAACGCGAGTATCGCGTCGATACAGGCAGTGTCGAGTTGCTGGTTCGGGCAGTAGACGGACGCGACTGTAAGTCGGCCACCAATCGTCCAAACTCTTACCACGACCGCCTCTAGAGAACGCAAGGCGCCTGGTGGGATCGTTACTTCGAGCTGGGGGATGTCGCGTCGGACCAAGAGCGCAACACCGCCCCCCCGTTTTGACCTCGCGGTCTCGGCGATACACTGCGTATCCGTGAATACGGGCAGTGTGATGCTCGTGAAACCACGTTTCCTGCAGCGCCAAATATCGAGTTGTCTCTCGATGGCAAAGTTTTGTATTACCTGGGTCTTTTCGCACGCACTTTGAACATTCCAGGTGCATGTTCGCAGCGGTGCTTCGCAGTGAGACGGATAATTTTGATTATTACGCGCCATTGTTGGGCAGTAGTGATGTAAGCAAGTGGATCATTCCCGAATCTGGTCTTCGGAGAGTGCACCCAGTTGGGTAGCGAGAGCGCGAGACCGCGTCTCTTGCACCTCTTTGTTTTGCGCATTGGGGGCTTGAGCGGGGCTCGAACCCGCCACCTTTGAACAGTCGCCTCGCCGCTTGCGCTCTGCCGAGGAGCCGCGCCGATGGGCGTCGCGGCTTGTGGACCTCTCGGCAGGTTCTTGTTGAGTGCTTGATGAGCGCTGCAACGGCTTGCATTTTCCGCATTTTGTATATGATGCTGTGTGCTGCCCGCCGCAATTGCAGCATTTCGGGCGGGCCGAGGTACCGCGTATGGGGCAGTCCTTCGTGCCGGCTTGTCTGTCGGGTGGCCCTCACCCGTACAGATCTTGCATCTTAAGGGATATTCGCAGTTTTTACGGTGTGTCCCCACCTGCAGCATCTCTCGCAGAAGCGAGGGCGCTCCATTGTTCCCGAACAACTTGAACGTCGCACGAAGCAATGGTCCTAATTTTAAAAGCTTTTGCGCGACTCGTCCGCGCGGAGGGTGACGCGAAAAGTCCCCGTGGGCACGGACCGAGTTTCGGTGGCTTCGCCACTTACGGCTTCACTGCCCTCCGAAGTTCCGCGGGTTCGGAGAGTTCGCGGCGAACATGTTGATGAACGCCCAACGGGTGGAGGCCTGCGCCTACAAGCTCCTCGCGCACCTCATCAGCAGTGAAGCCGCGCGGAACCTGTTTAATGTACACGCGATGTGTAC